>PVJD01008580.1:0-71193 GCA_004026545.1 Mormoops blainvillei
TATATCGAAAGGCTATCAATATAAAATTATTAATGAGACTTTTTACATTGTTTTTATTACATGAAGTCATTGAAATACTAAGCAAACTAGTGCAAATCCCTAATGTATAACATTTCTTTAAAGTTTTACTATTAAAAGGTCAGTGATTCGGGCAGGATTTCTGGCTCTGGCCTGGTGAGTATCTACAAATTCACTTTGTAAAAAACAAGTATGATGTATAAAGCTTGACAAGTTGTCAGAAACAACACTTTTAGCACCGTGGAAATCAACCAAAGGCCTACAATCTGAGAATCAGTCATACTTGAATAAACTATTGGACTTCTGGTAATAGAAGTGGGAATCTACGGCGTTTCGGCCTGGTGAGGCTCATGCTCCCCCTCACCCACGTACACAGGTCGGCCAGTGCCCACAGTGGCGCGATGTAAGAACTGGAGCTGCACTGTCTTGGTAGACGATGGTTCACTTGATATGCAGAGGTGCATGATGAGCACATCCAGTGACAGTGTTGGCAGAAGTGACCCTCTTGGTAAAGGTGGGCCAGTATAGTGGGCCACCGGTTCTGCTTACCTGAGGTTGTGAAAAGCATATTCCTGTCTGAGACTGTGCACGTGTGCCGCAGACAATGGAGACTTGAGAGGGCACGTACTGTTTGTTAATCGACCCTGAGGCAGTGCACGGAGGAGATACAGAAAAGCTCAATGGAAAATAAAAGTTGTAGCAAACTTAGAAGTGGTATGAACTTTGAATGTGCTCTCTGTCCCATACACAGATCTACCCTCAGAGGCTCGAGGTGGTTGAGCACAACCTCTGTGTGAACTCTGACAGCAAGACTACAGTAAGGACAGTGAGTTCATCCCTAGGAAACCAGGCTTTTAAAAATAATATAACAAAAATCCTGATACATAATAAAAAATGTCCAATTTTCAACGAAAAATGAACTATACAAACCAATAGGAGAGCATGGCATGTACTCAGTAAAAAAAAAAATTAGTCTATTTAAACTGTCTTCATCTCCTGCTGTTGCAATTAGCAGACAGGTCTTCAAAGCCCCTATTATTAATATGTCCAAAGAACGGAGGGAAACCATGAATAAAGACTTGATGGAAAGTATGGCAAACATGAACAAACTAGTGCTTTTCAAGAAGGAAGTAGATATTATAAAAAGAACCAAATGGAAATTCTATGATTGGTAAGTACAATGCAATAATCGAAATGAAATATTCACTGCAGAGACGCAACAGCAGATTTGGGTTGGCAGAATCAGCCCGGTCACTTGAAGACTGACCTACAAAAATTGTCCATTCTGAAGAAGAGAGAGAAAGAGGATCAAAGTAGAATGAACAGAGCCTCGGGGACACATGGGGCAACACATAAGAGGAACCGAATGAAGAAACAAACTTAGGAGCAAAATAGAACCGGAGGCATGGAAACAAGGAACAGACTGACAGTGACCAGAGAGGAGGGCGGCGGGAGATAAGAGGGGAAAGCAGGGGAACGGACTAATCAAGGAACATGTAACAAATGGCCCACGGACATGGACAGAGTGGGGAATGACTGTGGGAGCCGGGGATGGGCTGGGCGGAGTAGGGCAAAGGGGGAAAAAATGGGACAACTGTAACAGAATAACAGTAAAACATTTCATAAAAATAAATAACATTATGAAAGTTCAAAAAAAGAATACCAACATAGGCATAATAACAGGAATCCTAGAAGAGGTGAAAAAGAAAGGGCAGAACATCTTAACAAAAATATTCGCAAATTTAACACAACATGTAAAAAGAATATATTCAGAAAAAAAAAACCCGACTTGCAGCACTGATACATGCTGAGACATGGATGAACAAGAGCACCATAAAAGTGTTCTGAAAGAAGCCAGACGTAAAGACCACATATTATATTATCCCACATGCAGAAAATGTCCAGAATAGCCAAATCCATAGAGACAGAAAGTATATTAGTAGCTGCCAAGGCCTGGAGGGAGATTAAATTAGGAGTGACTGCTTAATGTATGTGGGAATTATTTTTAGGGTGAAGAAAATATTTTAAAACTGAATGGTGGTCATGGTTTTCTAACTCTATAAATGTACCCCGAATCTTTGAATTTTACATTTAAAAAGGGTGAATTGTATGCCATATAAATTGTATGGCAATAAAGCTATTTAATAAAGAAAGTAAACAAATCAACAAGAATAAAACAAAATATCACTAACATTGACTTCATGAATATTTTTTCAAAACAGTAGATAACCTAGAATTGATACATTTATAGTCGCAAAACTTATTAATTTAAAACTATAGCTATAAAATACTTTACCATTTACATGGTGTTTTCAGATATATTATTTCATTGGAATCATCTGCCAGCACTGAGCGAGAAGGGCATTTGGCCTTTATTATGCAAAGGAAAAGGAATTAGCTGATTTATTCAATTTCATACAGTAAGTGACACAAGATGGGCCCAAACTCAGACTTACTGACTCCAAGTTCAGTGCCCTTTCCACTGCATTATGCCAACCCCCTTCTCTGTGGCGGCAACCCAATTGTAATTATGTTGTATTACTCCCTATAGGTGAATATGGAAACTTAGATATTGGAAGAGGGAATCACAAAGGTGAAAATTACAGTGCAATCGGTGCTGTGTTCTTACTGAGTATTTGTTGGTATAGAGGCTCAGGATCTAGTAAATTTCCTGCTTGTGGCCTGGAATGGTGCAGAGATGTGTATCTTACTGATTACACATTGACCCAGCAATACCGAGTCAATTCTAATCTCCTTTCATCTGTAGTGTCCAGTCACTGCAAATTGTGCTAAGCAGGGGAAATTGTGTTGCAGACTGACGCTTGATACCTTTGCAAAGCAGCTATGTTTTTATAGTTTTTGGTTGGTTTCACTCATGGCATCTTAGGATTCTTCCACTCTGCTCTTAATTCCCTCTTTTCTGGGTATCTTTATGACATCCTTGCCCAAGAAGCTCATTTTCTTTGTTACATAAGCAAAGCAAAATACCTTTCAGATGCTGTGTAGGATCTAGAGGCTACTTGTTCACCTGCTAAGCTGCAATCTAAAACCTTGCCTGAGTTTCCAACTCTGGTTCCATCTACAGTACTTCCTTTGAATCTTATATCAGAGAACCTGAGACCCTTGTATGGCAAAGAGGTTAAGAGCACAGGCTCTGGAGCTGGACCTTTGGATTTGACTTCCAGCTCCACCAGCTGCGTGATCTTGGTGAAATTACTTAACCTTTCTGTGTGTCTGTCTTTCCACTGGTAAAATGAGGAAAAGATCCCATTATGAAATTTTCAAGGATAAATTATAATTATGGATGCAACAGTCTTAAAAGAGTGCCTGAATTGTCTTTCTAGTCCTTTTGCTTTTTATTATTTTTACTAGTAACAGTAATAATAATATTATTATTTGTAAAAGATTTTATTTAGTTATTTTTAGACAAAGGGGAACAGAGGGAGGGAGAGAGGGAAACATCAATGTGTGGTTGTCCCTCGCACGCCCCCTACTGGGGACCTGGCCTGCCACCCAGGCATGTGCCCTGACTGGGGAATCGAACCGGCGACCCTTTGGTTCACAAGCTGGTGCTCAGTCCACTGAGCCACACCAGCCAGGGTATAATGTTATTTAAGCAAGTTGACAAATTGAACTTATACTAGGGTCATTCCTGTGGTTCTTGGTTTTTAAAACTTTCAATCATACTACTTTTCATTGTGCTAGCCATAACAGTCCTGTGAGGTTCATGGGATTAATGACACTAGGGTTTTCCCCACTTTGTAGATAAGAAAATGGTGGCACAATACTATGTCATAAACCTGGATCAAGAACCTACATTTTTAGGATTCTGTCATAGAGCTCTTTGTAATATAACCTGCTGACTTTTGTCTATTTAACCTTTACCCAAAGAAGAAAAAAACTTTGTGCAAACCTCTGCAGTCAATTACAATATTAACCCCTATTTCTACCTCTACAATTAAGTCTCTTCAGAGTCTACATCTTTGTAGCATATGTTAATTTGATTAGCTCGTTTTCCATCTAATATTTAAGATAATTGAAAATGAGTTTCAAGTAGTAAGCAGTAAAAGTAGTACCGCTCCCAGCTGTTATACATGAAATTTGAGTGGGTTACAGGTAAAGTGCAGATTTACTGAACTAATGGAGAAAATGGATGGCAATAGAGAGCTATGCTAATACTTGTTATTTGCAAGCTACAAGAAAGTGATGTCTCTGGCTGTTCAATACCATATTTAAAGCCTCTAACTTTTCAAGATAGTATATTAAATTTGATGCTACATTTTGGATAAGTATGTTAATGCCAAAATTACTATGAAATTTACAAAACCCTAGTGGAATTCATTGTAAGAAAAATGAATTGAATATGATTGTTTACTTGGGGAAATAAGCAGCTATTGTTCTTCTCCAAAGAGTAAAAAAGCTTTTTATACATTGAGTTACCTTCAATTTTCTTGAAGATTGTTCCCCATATTAACTGCTTAGCTCATTTACATAATCCACCACAAAGGGTATTGAGAAGTTGTAAGAGAAAGATAATTTGAAATTACTTTAGGAAGTTGTTTCAGTTCCAAAAGAAATTGGTGTTATAGAGATAGATGTCACTGCAAGTCAGAGATATATTATTATTTTCAAATTACTCTGGGATAGAGATGTTGTAGGTACTTACACAATTAAAAAAATCCCTGTCTCAATGAATTTGAAATGTGAACCAGAGATTCTGGGCCCTCATTTTGGCATGCACTAAGCCATTTATCTAATGGGTATTATGAAATACTCAATGCCTTTAAAATTGTGATATATAGAGTTTCAGCCCCAAGAACTTCGTCCAGGCTTGTGTGTGTGTGTGTGGTGAATGAGAGATTTTTAGAGTGCAGATCCCTAAGCAACACTGGAGAGCACTAAATGAGAGTAAATGTCCAAAATAATTGGTCTAGAGTTCTGGCTGTTCATTTTTCTTTTAAAATATCTTCCAGGTTAGAGTTTCTTTGTAGAGTCTGGTGACACCACCACCTTTTCTGTTCATTATTCTCTCTCTCCAGTTGTCTCATGTACTCCAGCATCAGTGTTTATAAAAAAAAAATGTTTGGAGTTTTTATCCAAAAATAATGAGGAAAAGAAAGACACAATCAACCAGAAAAAAACACAAAACAAAAAACAGAGCATCTACCAAAAAAAGGTGTCAGATTAATTAATCATCACTATTTATTATTAGTTGCGAAATCCAGTGACTTCCCCGTTTCTCTTTCAAAACCATCTAAGTGCCATGAGCACTTCTACAGCTTTTCTCACAACTGAGTCAAATCAGTTTTGGAGGATTGTTTTTCCTGGAGGGACCTTTTATCCCCCCACTTTAGTATTTTAAAAAACGCCAATCAAACAATCAGTTTAAACAAACACGTGAAACCAGTGCAGTGGGCAGAATTTCAGCTCTCGAGCATCACCCCTTCCACATAGTGGATACTTCTGCGCCACAGAAGCAGTCCACTCTGAAAGCCATCATTTCCTACATAAGAAATTCCATATGCGATACATAAAATTCTCAACCTATGTCCTGAAACATGAGGATTTATTTCTTTTTATTTACTAAAACGTTATGTGGTTGTATTCGTGAGACTAAAATAACTGGCCATTTCAACTGGACAAAATCAACTAGTACCTTAATCTATCTAGGTTCTCATCGTACAAAAATTGATTTTTTAAAAGTATGAACTCAGTCAAACTACAGTTTATTCTTGTGTATTTCAATGAAGTCCATCAAACAGCTGATGAATAATTAGATACTAACAAATTATTTTCAGAGAAATTCTCGATTTTACCTAGTTTGCCCTTATTTTCTAAAGCAACTGATTTATGTCTGGACAGTGATCACGCTTTCCTCTTAGTATAATGTTAATTCATCTAAAAAGGGCAAAAATAAAAAGGGCAAACAACAAGCTATGAAAGGTACTTTCAGCAAATGTTATAAAGGCTTGATTTGCTTGTTATATTGCACCAGTATACTTTAATTTTTTAAAAACTTACTAGTCTCCCCAGTAGATAAATGCACAAAAGCCATAAACAGTTAGTTCACAAAAAGGAAATAGAACTAGAAAACAAATGTAGGAAAAATAGTCAGCCTCACTAATAATCAAGAAGTACAACTAAAAGAAGATATCTTTAATTTACTTATTTTAAATAGACACTAAAAAATAATTCACAAAGTTTCCAAGAGCACAGTGACACAATGGTATTCCCACACATCACTCACAGCAGGTGTAAAGCTACCCCAAAGGTCCAGAATGTTCAAACCCTTTAGCTCATTAATTCAGCTTTTTGGAGTCCGTCCTAAGAAAATAATAAAATATTGAAGATGATCATGTTAATCTTTATATGACTTTAGTTTAATACTTTAAATGGGCAAAGAAGAATAGAAATACCGAACAGTAGGGAATGGGAATGTAAGTTATGGTACATCCACTCTGCGCTGCTCTTAAAAATCATAGTTTATAGATATGGTGTAGAAACATGCAGAAAGCATCTGGAATGAAGGAAGCAACATTACAAAAGTGTATGTGAATATTATGCTAGAAGGAAATGAACCAGCATGACAGCAGCCACTCTTACAGGCTGGTAGGGTTAGGGTAGAGATTTCTTCCTCAGTTTTGAGAAGATTCAAGTGACTACGTTACTTTTATCACTTCTTCCCCCACCTCATAATACTTTACTACTTAATTGTTTCCTTAAGAAAAACAAAGAAGGGCTAGAGAAGAATCAGTGGAGAATCCACATTTCTTTTAATGACTTCCTAAGTCCAAGGTTTTCCGAATCAATATGCATTCCCACGAAAGGTCCTTGAGGAAAAGTTATTGTAGTATTTGCACAGAGTACTAGCCCCCTTTGCTAGGTGTTCTCCAGATACTGGGTGGCCTCCTGTCCTCTGTCTGTGGTTCTCTGAAGGTCTGCCCTCCTTGGGCAATAACCTATGGCAGTTTAATTATTTTCTGACATGGAGTGACCCCTTTTGGTGAAGACCTCAACCTATAAATAGCTGCTGGGTAGGAAAGGCCTGTCTGTGCTGAGGGTAAACCAGGTACATTTTCCATTTGAAGGAGCATTATGTATGATTAAGAAGGAGAAATCAAAGAGGAAGAGAAGTTATCCCCAATGCATAGATACAGTATATACACAGATCTGTGGGTGGATTCAAAAGCAGTATTTGAGTTAAGCTACCCTGTAATAAATTGGAATATGTATACGAGGGATGGGGAGAGAAAGAGGAAAGGAAGGAAAAGGAAGGAAGGGAGAGGGGCAATGATAAATAATGTAAACTTAGCCTTGAAAATACGCATTGTTTTTCTGTTTTGTTTTTGTTAATCTATGCTTACCTCAATTTCAAATACAGTTATCTTTGAGATAATCTAATTTTATTGCATTCATAGAAATTACAGGCCTTTGAGAGATGGGAGGTGATGGACCTAAGGCCACTCTACCAGGTGTTCTTTTTTTTTATTATTAACTAAAGTCCATATTTGTTAACATTTCCGTAGTTTTCACCAAATGCCCCCTCCCTTTTTTGTGCCAGGATCCCATCCAAGAAACCACACTACATTTCGTTGTCATGTCTCCTTAGTCAGTTCTTGGCTGTGCCAATTTCTCAGAATTACCTTGTTCTTTTTTTCTTTTAAATTATAAGTTATGTATTATATTGTTACAGTTGTTCCAGTTTTTCACCCCTTGTCCCGCTCCACCCAGCACCCCCCACTCCCTCAGGCAATCCCCACACCATTGTTCATGTCCATGGGTCATGACTATAGTTATAGTTCTTTGGCTACTCCCTTTCCTATACTGTACTTTACATCCCCACGGCTATTCCGTAATTACCTCTTTGTACTTCTTAATCCCCTCACCTCTTCACCCATTCCCCACTCCCATTTGGCAACCATCAAAATGCTCTCCACATCCATGATTCTGTCTCTGTTCTTCTTGTTTGCTTAGTTTGTTTTTTAGATTCAGTTGTTGATAGGTATGCATTTATTGCCATTCTATTATTAATAGTTTTGTTCTTCTTTTTCTTAAATAAGTCCCTTTAACATTTCGTATGAGAATGATTTGGTGATAATGAACTCCTTTAGTTCTTTCTTGTCTGGGATGCTCTTTATCTGCCCTTTGACTCTAAATAATAGCTTTGCTGGGTAGAGTAATCTTGGCTGTAGGTCCCTGCTTTTCATGATTTTGAATATTTCTTGCCAATCCCTTTTAGCCTGCAAAGTTTCTTTTGAGAAATCAGCTGATAGACTTATGGGAACACTTCCAGGTATTCTTCTGAAAGACAATGCAGAATACTAATTAAGAGTGTGGCTTTCGGAGATGGATTGCCTGAATGGAAATCTCAGATCTATAGCTTACTAGGTTAAATGACCTTAGGCAAGTCATTTAACTGCTCTGTTCTTTGGTTTTCCTTATCTATAAAATTGGGATAAATCCCTGACCAGGTGGCTCAGTTGGATGGAGCATTTTCCCGTACACCACAAGGATTGCAGGTTCAATTCCTGGTTAGAGCACATACCTAGGTTGTGGGTTCGATTCTCAGTCCGGGCACGTACAAGAGGCATCCGATCTCTCTCTCTCTCTCTCTCTCTCTCTCTCTCTCTCTCTCTCTCTCTCTCTCTCTCCCCCCCCATCCTCCTTCCCCTCTTCCTCTATAAAATGAATAAAACATATCCTTGAGTATTTTTTAAAAATGTGGATAAAAATGATACCTACCTCATAGGATGCTCTAAGAATTAAAGGAGTTAATATGTGAAAAGCACTTAAACAGTGCCTGGCAGCCTGGTGCCTGATAATTGCCATATGAGGTAGCTGTTGTTGCTGCTGCTGTTGTTACTGTGATAATTCTGCCACTCCAAGGTCAATGATTCCCACATAGGAAATGGTCTCTCTATAGCCTTATGGTGACTAAAGAAATCAATGTAAACCTCCGTGGGTCTCCTCTGAAGTCACCTTGGACTTTATCTTGTTAACAAGTAATAAGTGGAAAGCACAAGTGTTAACCCCAGATGGTAACATTTGAATTTACAGTATGGGATCTGTCTGAATGGGTCTTCTGAAGAAGCAAAGATGCTTAACTTACTTGTTTTGCACACTGTTCCTTAGCATCATGAGTTTTGCCTACGCATTACTTAAAAAAAGCTTATCATTATATCTCAAGATAATAAAGGCCATATAATATGGCCAACCCACAGCTAACATCATACTTTATAGGGAAAAACTAAAAGTGTTCCCCTTAACTTCAGGAATAACACAGTGACATCCACTTTCACCACTTTTAATCAACATAGTACTGGAAACCCTAGCCACAGCAATCAGACAAGAGTAAATAACAGGCATCCGAATTGGAAACGGAGAAGTAAAACTGACATAATTTGCAGATGACATGATACTCTATATAGAGGGTGTTAAAGATTCCACCAAAAAAACTGCTAGAACTGGTAAATGAATTCATTAAGTAGCAAGGTACAAAATAAATATTCAGAAATCGGTTGTGTTTTTATACACCAACAATGAATTATGAGAAAGGGAAACTAAGAAAAATATCCCATTTACAACTACATAAAACATAAAATATCTAGGAATAAATTTAACCAAGGAAGTAAGAGACCTATACTTGGAAATTTATAAGACACAGAAGAAAGAAACTGAAGAAGATACAAATAAGTGGAAGCACATACCAAACTCATGGATTGGAACAATTAACATTGTTAAAATGTCTATACTGCCCAAAGCAATCTATAGATTCAGTGCAATTCCTATCAGAATAGCAATGGCGTATTTCACAGAATGAGAATAATCCTAAAATTTATATGGAATGACAAAAGACCCCGAATAACCACAGAAATCTTGAGAAAGAAGAACAAAGTTGGAGATATCATTCTACCTGACAGCAAAGTATACTACAAGGCTACAGTAACCAAATCAGTATGTTACTGGCATAAAGTCAGACATATAGAGCAACAGAACAGAGTAGAGAACCCAGAAATAAACCCACAGTGTGATGACCAATTAATATTTAACAAAGGAGGCAAGAACATATATGAGGATAAAGACAATCTCTTCAATAAATTATGTTTGGGAAGTTGGACATATACGTGCAAAAAAATGAAGCTTCACCAGTTCTTACACCAGATACAAGAAGAAACTCAAAATGGATTAAAGATTTAAATGTAAGACTTGAAACCATAACATTCTTAGAAGAAAGTATAGGCACTAAAATCTCAGACATTTCTCTTAGTAATGTTTTTCCTGGTTTATTTACTCAGGCAAGGGAAACAAACAATAAACAAATGAAACTAAATCAAACTAAAAATGTTTTGCACATCAAAGGAAAACATCAAAAAATGAAAAGGAAATTCTCTGAATGGGATAATATATTCACCAATGATACATCTGATAAGGCATTAAGACCCAAAATTAATTTATTCATTCATTCACTTTCATTTATTTCTTAATTTTGGGTTAACTTTTAAATTTATTTGTTCCCTTTTATTGAATTCGTTGGGTGACATTGGTTAACAAAATTGTACAGGTTTCAGGGGCACAATTCTACAACACGTCATCTGTATACTGTATTGTGTGTTCACCGCCCCAAGTCAAGTCTCCGTCCATCACCGTTTCTACCCCCTCTACTCTGCTCCACTTCTCTCCGCTTCCCCTCCCCCCGACAATCACCACAGTGTTCTCTATGTCCTTGAGACTTCTCTCCTTTTTTTTTTTTTTTGGCTCAATCACTCCACCTCCCTGGAGCCCTCGCCCCTGCCAGAACTGTCAGCCTTCTCTCTATCTATGAATTTGCCACATTTCATGTTAGTTCCTTTTGTTTATTAAAGTCCACATATGAGTGAAGTCATATGGTACTTGTCTTTTCTCTCACTGGCTTATTTCAGTTAGCACAATGCTCTCCAGATCTATCCCTGCTGTCGCGAAGGATAACATTTCCTTCTTTCCTATAACCAAGTAGTATTCCATTGTGTAAATGTACCACAGCTTTTTTATCCACTAGTTTACTGAAGGGCACTTGGGCTGCTTCCAAATGTGGCAATTGTAAATAATGCCACAATGAACATAGGAGGGCTTTTATTTTTTCTGATTGGTATTTTCGGTTTCTTTACATAAATTCCCAGAAGTGGAATTGCTGGTTCATGAGGCAGTTCCATTTTTAACTTTTTGAGGAAACTCCATACTGCTTTCCACAGGGGCTGCACCAGTCTGCATTCTTACCAACAGTGCAGGAGGGATCCCTTTTCTCCACAAGCCCAACAGCACTGGTTTGTTGATTTATTGATGGTAGCCATTCTGACAGGTGTGAGGTGACATCTCATTGTGGTTTTGATTTGCATTTCTCTGATAATTAGTGATGTCGAGCATCTTTTCATATGTCTATTGGCCATCTGTGTGTTCTTTTTGAGAAGTGTCTCACAAATTTTAAGACAAGAAGTTGTGGGTGAGGGTCAGGGAGCAAGAAAAGATTTTTTTTTCTTGGTTTATACCTGTTTTGTGGTTTGAAGGAAGATTGTGTCCAAGGACACTCAGTAACCTTCAATAAGTCTGACATTCCCTGGCTGAACAATAGCTGTGAATAGCTGTAATTAGACCTTCAAGAATGGTCTGAAATGGCTTAGGGGTCTCTCTCTCATTGCCAAGACACACTGAAGGAAAAGAGAATTTCTAGATTTTCATACATATAAGGGTGATTTGAACATGATAAATCATAGATGCCAAACCTCACCATTAGTCATTGGAAGTGAGATGTTTTTCATCTTTAAATTTAAGTTGTTAGCTTGAGTACAGTTTAGATAAGTATAAATTGATAACCAGCAGATACTTAAGAGTGAGCCTTATTTTGGCTATACCTCTTCCATGTTAATTCCAGTCAGAATGAACCAAGAATTGATTGCAAAACCTGGTGAGAGATGGGAAGTATACTTTAGAAAATAAAATGATATCTATTTCTCTCTATATTATAACAGAAAGTATTTTAACTTATTTTTAAGTATAAGGTCCTTGATTGATATTTTTGTATTATCAATGTCTTTATGTGGAAAATGGCTCTCCGCTCCTACTTGGTAAACTTTCATTTTTTAATGAACAAAGAACTCTATGTATGTGTTAGCCGAAATGAAGTTAGATGAATTTTATTGATTAAAGGGCGAAAGTACAATCCTCAGTTGCAAAGATGCATCTCTGATGCCTGCTCTTGGTACATTTCTCACTTTGCACAGTTTGTAGCAAAGTCAAGGCCTATAATCCAGGAAAATATCCCTTACCCTTTAGTTCTTTTGTGTGGTCAAAATTTTAATACATGCACATGGGGAATTTACAGAAGCATGAAATTTCCAAAGACAGAGAGGCGACATTGGGTATAATATAAGACATTTTTGGACAAAGGAGAGAAAGGGGGAAGGGGTATTGGATTTCAGAAGTTAGAGTGAGTGATTTACACAGGTATTTGAGGAGAAGCGAAGCACATGGTAGGCAGAAATTTTTGCTAGGGGACGCAGAAACAGTGGGATGGGACAGCGTATCCAGCCTAACAGACTCGGGGTGTAAGTCAAGACTCCCTTTCTCAAACAGCGTTTTCTCTCTGAATCTCTCTTTAAGAAAATGGAGAGGTAGAAAACTATTCCTGAGCTTGTTGGGCTTTAATTAATTTTAGTTTGAAATAATCTGTATGTCAGGGTGGCACATTACAGAGACACTTGCTCTGGACCCACATAGGACTGTGTGCCTTCGGACCAACATGCAATGGGAAGTTACAAATAAAGCAAAGAAGAGCGGCCCGATAAGGTAGATGCTGAATGGAATTTCAAGTGATTGTGGTGATGGCATTAGTGATGAACAAATAAGCTAATCAAGTACAGTCCTTTCCCTATGTCTTCATTTTTGGTACTCAAACACTACTTTGTCTTTCTTTATAAGAGTCATTGCATTCTGCTTTGTAGTAGAATTGTTTGTTTATCACTTGCATGAAGCTGTGAGCTTCTTGGACAGAGAATATGGCCTATTCATTTCCTCATTCTCTCTAGGCCCTATTGTGAGTGCTTGGCGGTTTTTATTCAATTCATTCAATAAGTATTTATCAGATGATTATTATATGCCAAACATTTTGCTTATTCTAGGGCTATAGTGATAAATTGAACAGATAAAAGTACCTACTGACATAGAGCTTACATTTTAGTGGGAGAGACAGACGGCAGACAATACACAGATAACCAAAATATAATAGTGTCATCTGTTGGTAAGTGCTATGAAAGACAGGGAAGGAGGGTGAGAAATGACATTTTTGGTGGTTTACAGTGGGAGGTTGCAAAGGGTCTGTGGTGGAAACATACCTGTCATTTTCAGAAACAGCAGGAAGACTAGTGCACGTAGAGTTCATGAGATAGGGAAATTACCAGGGGATGCGTTTGGAGAGGTTAGGTTAGGTTAGGTTAGGTTAGGTTAGGTTGAGGTAGACCTTGTAGGGGCCTTGTAGGCTTTGTAAGGAGTTTGGCTTTTATTTTGAAGGAAACATGACGGCATGACTTAGATTTTAAAAGCTTTATTTTGACTCTAGTGTGGGAAATGTGCTATAAGGGAGTGGTGACATGAGCAGCAGACCAATTAGAAGGCTGTTGCATTAGTCCAGGTGGGAAATGATGGGTTGAGACAATGTGGCGATAGAGAAGTGGAGAGGTGTCATTGGACTCTGGATATATTTCAAAGGTAGCACCAATAGGCTTTCCTGATGGATTGCATGTGAAATGTGAAAGAGAGGAATCCAGGATGACTTCATGCTCTGTGGCCTGAACAAACAGAACGGAATTGCCATTTCCCAAGATGGAGAAGACTGTGAGAGGAATGAGTTCTAGAGTGGGTAAGAATCAGGAGCTCAGTTTTAAACGTACTAAGTGTGAGGTGCCTTTCAGATATCTAAGTGGAGATATTGAGCTGGATAGTCATGTCTGTGGCTCAGGGGTGAGACCCATGCTGGAAATATAAATCGAGGAGTTATGGGTGTTTAGACAATGTGGAGTCATGAGTTAGCATGAAATTAGATTGCTGTTGAATCATCAGTATATATTCACTTATAATACATAATCTGCTTTCTTTGTCTAAGTATGCTCATCTTTGACATTATTTCAAACCAAAGTGTGTTTCTCTGTGCACCATTTTTAAAATCTATAGGTTCAGGAGTTAAATAGTTTCTACTATGTATGTGCCTAGAGTAGTGCTAAGTGCTGTGGGGGGACATAAAGAAGTATGAGACTCAAATTCTGCCTTCAAGGACCTTAACATTAAGTTGGGGAAATAAGACTGACTTGCGAAACTTTGTTCATACTGCAAAGTATTATGTACCATTGAATGCATATGAGTCCGTCCATATGCTTTATTGTTTTTGCATGTACGTGTTTGCTATACATGCAATAGGAAGTTGAAAAAGTAAGGCACTTTACATAATTGAGGAACCACCATCCAGATACCTGTCGATTCTTTGAAAAATACATCTGGTAAAAAGCCGAAGAAGAAGAAAGGAGTCCATTTCACTACAAAGTAAAATAATAAAGTTACTTGCTTTCGAACTAGTTTGTTTTTTTTAACATCATATGAAAGGACTAAGTTGCAAAAATTGCATCAGTGGATGAAAATCATGATCAAATAATGTAAAGAATGAACATAAGCACGTTTTCCTAGGGCTTTAAACTTCTCTGATGACTTTGACATCTCAGATAGCATTTGATCTTCGTGACCCTCTCAGGTCTAAATAAGGCAGATGATGCCTCATGGGTCCTCAGAGCCCCCGTGGCTCCTAGCGCAGCATTCTGTGGAGAATGGGGAATCTTTCAGTGATTTATCATGAAGTTTAGAACTTTTATTTCTAAACCTGATTTAGATCCTGCTGATCCTCCACCAGCGTGCTCACCCAGAGGTGTTGTTTACATCCTTTTGATACTATGAAGAACAATGTACCACACCCAACTCATTAGAAATGCTCTGCAAGCCTGAGGCTCAAAAGCCACAATATGAACACAAAGATCTCAGCGCCCCTCCAGGACACTATTTCATGAGCTTCTCTCACTCAGAATCCTTCCCTTCCTCAGAGCCTCTGTCTTAAATGCAGCATTAGACCAGGGGCAAAAAGGTGTTTTTTCAGAATGTAGTTCTCTTACTGGCTTTGCTTTCAAATGTGGGATGTGCTGGATTAATGTTTGTACTCCTGGCCCCTTTCAATCTTATAATGTTTTTTAATCAAACTACAGGCTTTAAAAACACCCACATACCATACAACAGCATTGTCCTTTATTTGCCTTCCAAGACAAATGATTTTTGAAGTCTGTCTCTCTTTTACCTTGAGTATTTTCTGATACTGCAACCTCCAGCTTAATCCTAAATGCTTGACAATGTATGCATGTAACTCAGAGTGAGTGTTATTATTGCCTCCGGCTAGCTTCGTGTCATCTGGTTTGTCTTTTGCTCCATTCCTTTGATAGTATGATCAGGACCAATTGTGAATCTGCCAGATGCATTTCCTCGCACAAGGACAAACCTAAGACGGCTTGTGTTTTTCCCTCCCTCTTTCAGGGCTGCACACATTAAAGAAGTTCCTCTTCCTTTCTTTCATGAAACTGAGCTTGCATAATCAGAGATGGAGCAAACGGACTGCAAACCCTACCAGCCTCTGTCTAAAGTCAAGCATGAAATGGATCTAGCCTATACCAGTTCTTCCGATGAGAGTGAAGATGGCAGAAAACCAAGACAATCATATAACTCCAGGGAAACTCTGCATGAGTACAACCAAGAGCTGAGGATGAATTACAATAGCCAGAGCAGGAAGAGGAAAGAAGTAGAGAAATCTACTCAAGGTATGTTTTTATTGGATTTTTGTAACCAATATTGTTTCTCATTCGGGAATGTTTGTATGCGAAAACTTACGTTTCAAAAACAAATTTGTTGATGGTAACTGGTTAATAATCCACACTGTTTACATATGCTTAGTGAATTTTTGTCATATGCCAGCGCAGCTGAGGTTGTAGGTCACGTGTGCTTTTTACGGATTATGCATGAATTTAGATACAACAATCCTCTTATCAGAGCATTCAAAATTTCTCTAATCCTACAAATAGCCATTAAAAGACTGAAGGATAAATAATTCATAGTAAGATGAAAAGTAAACAGCTAAGTGCTTTTCCAGCCACTGTGCTTATGGGACAAAATTATCAAATATTTGGCTTCTAAAACAGCTCCAGAAAAGTTAGTGAAGACCACCAAACAGGTGTCCACAAAGTCTTCCCACAAAGCAATGAAGCCCTCTGCAGCACTGCCTGAAGAGAAAGTAACAATTTGTCAGAACATTTCCTGCCATAGCTGTCCTGTGGAGCATATCGTTTGGACAGCCTTGGTTTGTCAATTATGGATTGACAGAAAAGTTTCTAATAAATAGAAACAGGTGGATAGAAATAATGGGTTTCTTATTTCTTTTCCATTGAAAGACAAGCAGTATTAGACACTATTTTAACTACATAGAGAAAGGATACTGACATTGCCCCAGGTTACCTGTTTTAAAGAATAAGTCAACTCTGAGATGGAAAAGAGATTTGCTTATCTAGCTCTGTGGTTCTCAAAGTGTGTAACTTGCGCCAGTAGCAGCAGCATCACCCACAGCCTTGTTAATTAATTCTCAGGTACCACCCGGAACACAAAGAATGTCATTCTAAAGGAAAACTACTATATTCTAATGAGCGTTGGAATGTCATATTAAGAGAAACTTCAAACTGAGTTAAAGATTTAAGGCATTCATGCTAACGTTTAAATATATATTAAATGTTTATTATATTAACTATATTGCTTATTTTTAGTTGTTAGCATAATTGGGAAAAGTTTTATATCTGTTTTTTTCAAGTCATTCATTTTAATCTTCCCTACTGATTCAGTTAAAGGCAGTGTAAATTTGTTATGAAATAATTTTATTATTCTGCCTACCTGGTGATTGGGAAATGTTTTCCTATGGGAATTTTTGGCCCTATTATGCTTTAAGAAATGTTTCTCTCTAAGTTTGTCTTTAAAGAATATGAACTTAACCGTTGTGAGTTGTAGCTATAGGTTTCGAGTATGGTGACTTAATATGTTTTGAGTTTAAATAAGAATACACTTCTACACCCTGGCCAGTATGGCTCAGTTGGTTGGAGCAATGTCACATAACCAAAAGGTTGTGGGCTCGAATCCTGGTCAGGGCACATGCCTAGGTTGTGGGTTCAAGCATGTACGATCCCAGTCTGGACTCCTATGGGGGGCAACCAACTGATGCTTCTCTCTCACATCGATGTTTCTCTCTCTGCCTTCCTCTCTCTCTAAAAGCAGTGGAAAAATGTCCTCAGGTGAGGATTCAAAACAATAGAATACATATCTAGTGACAATTCTAAAAATAGAAGCACTGTTGTACTGAGTCTGTATAAAGAGCTAGCCAGCCTCAGATTTTGTTTCTGTGCATTGTGATCAAAATGAATTTAAGGACAAGAGAAGTTTATTTTCTGTGACGCCATCCTAACTTTCTTTCAAATAACCTATTATCACTCAATTAGCTTTTATTTAGCACTTGCTATGTGTCAGGTCTTGAGTCAGGTGCTGCGGGCAGCGATGACTGTGATAACGCCTGCTCGAAACTCATAATGTGGTGGACAAAACAGACATCAAACAGATCACTACAATTAAATGTAGCAAGTACTTCTACAGACTAATAAAGTACTGTGGAGGAACATGAGAATTGGGGTCTAAAGAAATGTGATATTTGATCTAGGTCTCAAAATGTGAAGAAGAGTTTACTAGGAAAAGGGCATTCTAAGAGGGTAAATTAGCAGGTGCAAAAGCATAAAGCTCTAAGAAGGCCTGGAACAGTGAAAATTTCAATCTGGCTAAAGTAAGGTGCACTGGAGCCAGATCATGAAAAGTCTTGCATGGCCAATTTAGGAGGGTTTTTTTTTCCTTTAAGCTAAAAAAACAACAACAACAAAAAAACAAAAAACCCTTTTAAATGATAGGGAATTTCATGATGAATTCTGATTTTTAGGATGAGAACTGTAGAAAAAAAATTTAGAGGTGTAAGCAGTGATATAGAAAATTGATTGCAATTGGGGAAAATTTGATAAAGGGAGACAATTTGTGAAGCCACTGAGTCAGCCCAGGCTAGGAATGGTGCTGAAGTTCTGAACTGTGGCTATGTTAGTGGTGGTATAGAATCATATTCAAGAGATATTAGTGTGGTGGCATTGATACGACTTGGTAATTGATTACTTGTCAAGGCTGAAAGAGATAACATGGTGAAGAATGACTTGAAATTTCAAGTTTGGGAAGCTGGGAGAATGGAGATTCATTTACCAAGACAAGGAACATGGGGGAAGGGACTTGAAGGGAAGAGGACAAGTTTCTTTCTGGACAAGATAAGTTTAAAATGCTCGGATGACATCAAGGTGGATTTCCTCATCAGATGGTTGGAAATGTGTGTCTACAGTTCAGGAAAGATGTGGACTGTTGATGCAAGTAGATTTGAGCTCATCAGCGTCTCATAGTAGGAGATGCTCCGGGATTTGTGAGATTGCCCAGAAAGAATGTGTGCGGTGAGACTAGAAAAAAGCCGTGAACAAAAATCTGAATCTATCGTCCGTGTGCTAACATAACCATGTTTTCAGCCTGCTTACATTTTTAGCTAGGACTGTCCTTCAGCATACTGACATGTAAACTGAAGTATAAAGATCCAGGAGGTGACAATCTGGAAACTCGGAATCTTATCTGCCAGTGACATGCTGATTTTTATAGAGACCTAAGAGGGAAAATATGTATCTCTTTGGGAGAGAAATGAATTATCCTACATTAGGCAAAACTTTGGGCCCCATGATCATCTTTATTGTGAAGCCTGAAATCTTCTTTGTTGTTTTATTCCATATATTTTCACAAATATAAGTAAAAGAAAATGTTCTTAATTTTCACAAATAAATCTCAGTGGTAGCATCTTGAATCAGCTGAGCTAGAGTTGAGGTTGATTCATTATTTTTTCATGAATAAAATTATGTATTCATTAAAATGTATCTTGGATAGTATCTGCTCTGCTACAGGACTCTGCTAGGTGCTTTCTATTTGTTCTTTATAAACACCTTACGAGGTATGGAATACTATCCCCAGTTCACAGATGAGGTGACAAGATTGGAGAGAAAGAACTTGCCAGAGTTTCTACAGCTGAGAAGTGGTGAGAGTCGGGATTGGAAATCAAGTCTATGACTTCAAAGTTCCCGTTATTCACTGTGCCGCACGGCCTCCCATACCTACATCATGAGGTTGTGATAAGGCTTAATTGTGATCCTCAGTGTGAAAGTGTTTAGAAGCTCAATAAATGTTAGTTTCCCTTCCCCAACAGCCTTACCAGCCTCTTAATGTTCCAGTGACCAAGGGTTTAGAAGGAGGTTTAGAAAGCCCTTCCTTTCTGATTATCTTTAGAAAAGGGCAGACGATAGCCTATAGAATTTATAATGAAGTGTTCCTGAGTCAGGTTGTTAGTTTCTAATTCAGGGCTTGTTTGGGGGAAATAATTAATAAGAGGAAATACTTGCTTGATTCCATCTGAAAATATCTTCATATTCTTATCTTTATTTGCCAAAAATGAGTCACCTCCCCCTCCCCATGTACACCCATAATGCTGGATTTTTAAAACTGATTTTCTTATTTTCCAAAAGCTTTCAAATTAAGGGATGGACACTAATCTAATATTATTCACAATTCTTTATTAACAGAATGAATGAGCCCTAGGCAAGCTTATTTTATATGATTTTTGGCAGGTGTCTAATAGCAGGGTTGGATTTCCTGAAGGCACACAGGCCAGCAATTGTTCCCAAGCAGCCTTGCCTCCAAGGGAGGCGTCAATTAACTGAGAGATTAGTATAAGAAAAATGAAAATATAAATATCTGGATATATAAACCAGGGATAGTAATTTTGGTTATGAGAATTGCCCTGTAATTTTTATAACAGATAAGATTAGTTTTGAACATAGCTGTTTTACTGAAAAGCAATTACGAATAAAAAGTCACCCTTGCATAAAAAGGATGTATGGCGAGGGTCTGTTACAAGTCCCACAAGATCATAGACTCCTGAGATACTACAGCGGGTACAAACGTTTTATTTCTTCCTTCTTAAACTGCTCTTTTGGGCTACTATTTCTTCTACTATGGGTTTCGTTTGGCTGGTTGTTTTTCTATATTACAAGGAAGCGTAAACCTCACATTATCGCCATCTGGTGGAAGAAATTTAAAATTACCAATTTGTATTCAAAATTGGAAGGAAAGCTCCTCTGTCCTCCATCCGTCCATTTTTTCATTTACTCATTTATGCATCAAACATTCATTTAATGTCACCTATGTTTGAGATACTTTGCTAGGTGGACAAACTTTATCTTGAAATAAATGGATGCACGCGAGTACCATTTCCCCCTCCTTGCCCCAGGCTTCATCCCATGGCTGCTCAAATAGTATCATCACTTGTAGGTTCGAATAGACAGAAGCCCAAATTTGAAAAGTACATTTCTTGACTCTTAATTCAAGCACTTAGTAGTAGTATAAACTATTGTTTGCTTATATCTAAACAGTTTGTATGACAGTTCCTACAAAAATCTTGAAGAAAGAAACTCTTAATCTCAAGATCTGTATTTATGTGATAAAGGTCACAGATGGCAGGTGTAATATAATGTAGCAAGGCTTTTCAAATGAAAATTTCAACAGCATTTGATCATCTCTAGTGAATTTTCTGCAGTGAGCATGTTTATACTTCTAGTTGTCACAAGTTCCTAGCATAAAAATCTATAATGACTGCCCAGAAAGAACTTCGACTGTCAGCAAAGCTGAGTATTTACCACCAATTGCAATTGGCTCATGTCTTTCAGCCGGTATCATTTGTTCATGAAAAATAGTATTACATCTGAAACTGGGATGGAATATCTGTGGTACTTGTGCCACTGCTCCCTTTACCTGTCGCGTCATAGACATCCCTAATCAAAACATTTCGCTCTTACTTGTTGAGCCAAACTCAGCCTCACACCCTCATCAACACAGCATTCCATGCAAGCATCGCCAATCAGTTAGAGTTGGCAAGGGAGATGGATTCTATTTCCTATCTGTGCTCTGCTTCTCTTTGCCAAGTTCTATGTTAAAATCTGAAGATATATAGATGAAGAGGAAGCACTTGTTGCCCTCAAAGAATTCAGAGTACAGTTGGGAAGGCAGATATAAACCAGCAGCAGTGATGCAATACAACCAATGTTATAATAGTGATATTTGTAAAGTGCTATAAGAGTCTAGAAGCTCGAACCACGTACTCTGCTTGGGGAATGATAACAATAGTTATGAGAGAAATACTTAACATTTATTATGGACAGGCACTGAATAAGAATAAGGCACTTTAGATGGATAATGTTATTTAATCTTTCTAATAACGCTATGAGGTTGGGATAATTATTTTCCTTATTTTACAGATGAGTAAAGAGAGGCACAGAGACACTTAAGTAACTTACCCGACATTACCGAGGCAGTAAATAGTAGGAGTGGAATTGGAACCCACACAGTCTGACCTCAGAGCACACTGCCAGAGCTACTGTGCAGAGGTACACAGTGCTGAATTCAGATCTTGAGTTCAAGAAAATGGTGTAACTGTGTGTGTGTGTGCGTGTGTTTAGTTAGAGTCTTTTATAGATGGTTCCTGAAGCAGGTAGTAGAAGAGATCATCCAGTGACAATATGTAGAGCTGGAAATAAAGAGAGCTAAATATGACAGCCTGAAAGGCATCGGAATGTGAAATAGTGGGTAGAAGAAGAATAGTGGTCTCGAGATGGCAGAGAAGAATCCAAAGGAAAGGGTATCACATAAGCCAAGGGAGGAGACTTTCTAGCTGGAAGTTGTGACTAATATTGTCAAACACTTCAGAATCAACATGCAGAATGAAAATTGACAAAAGGCAGTAAAATAGGTAGTTTAGAAAGTCATTGCTGACTTTATACTAGAGATTCCCCACTTGGCTGGACATTAAAACTACCTGAGGCATTTTTATCCCTGGCTGGGTAGCTCGGTTGCTTAGAGCATTGTCCCAGTACGACAAGGTTGTGGGTTCCATCCCCGGTCAGGGCACATACAAGAATCAACCAATGAATGCATCGATAAGCGGAACGACAAATCGATGTCTCTGTCTCTCTCAAATCAATAAATAAAAATTCAAAAAGTAAAATTACCTGAGGCATTTTACAAATCCCAGTACCAAGACCGCTCCTCAAACCAGTTAAATTATTATCTCGAAGAGGGGCCCCAGCCATTTTTAAAATCTCCTCAGGGGATTCCACTGTACATCAAAGATGGAGATTCACTGCCTTAAAGATAGATGCCCAATCATAAGGATTTGAAGAATGAATGCAAGTGAATATAATGACTGGATTAAGGCTCTGCTGGTGAATGTTTCAACCCAGGTGGAAGGGAAGGCTTTGAAAGGGCGCAGTGCTTCCTCTGAGACAGAAAGTTAAGTTCCTAACCAGAATGGCAGGAGTTGAAGTTCATGTCTTGGTGATCTCAATTTTCTTGGATAAAGAAGAGACAAGGTTAGCTTCTGGAAGTGTGGATTGAGTCGAGCTTCAGGTGAGTAATGAGAGAGGTTTTTGGCTGGGCCAAGATGAAGTTGTACATACCTGTATCTGGAGCTCAGGCGAGGTGGTACTGATGATGGGGATGTGGGAATATTAAAGATAGTAAATAGCATTGACCATTACGTGTCAAGTACTCTGCTGGGCGGCTACACATATAGTTTTCATTTAGTCTTTATCATAACTCTATGATGTAGAGATAGTCATCATGGCCCCGATTTTATAGTTACCTAGCTTGCATAAATAGCAGCGCTAAGATACAAATCCACGACTCTCTGACTAATGCCTGTATTCTTTCCCCTGCATGATTAGGTGCAGCTCTAATGGACAATGTACTCACTGTGCTACGAGCTTTAGGTATTCATTCTCATTTGGAAAATGTGGTTTCCAATCACAATTGAGTGCTGAGCTAAAATGGGAAATTCTGTACTTTGGGGGTGCCACTCTGTAACAGATTTAATGGTGATAGGATATGTGCTTTGTGTGCTAAAGTTTATTCTTCCAGTGTAAAAGGGACTCCAGGCTCTCCCCCCTGTTGTTACCGGTGATCATTCTAAAACAGAAATGAGATCATACCATTCTTCTGAAA
Source organism: Mormoops blainvillei (assembly GCA_004026545.1). NCBI lineage: Eukaryota > Metazoa > Chordata > Mammalia > Chiroptera > Mormoopidae > Mormoops > Mormoops blainvillei. The sequence goes on from PVJD01008580.1 coordinate 23,281, forward strand.
ATCTTTCAATGTCTCCTAATGCTCAGGGAAATGGTTCTTCACAGCGGGATGCTGAGGGGCGGACACTACTAAATTCTTTGAGAATCTGATCAAAGCTCTGAATCTTCTTTTCAGGAAAAAATGCACATATGCATAGTGTTTGTCATACATTACAAAGGGGCTCAGGAAGCCCTTGAAGTCCTGCATCCATGGACCATGGGTTGAGTTTCTCTACTCAGGGAATTTCATCTCCTCTTAGTAATGCTACTTAGATCTTTCAAGATTTATCGCTAAAAGGAAAAGCTGTTGTGGGTGGGAAGCCGCCAAGCAGTAAACCCAGCCACTGAATTTCAACTTGCGTTGGCGTATGCCACCTTGATTTACTACTACCATCATCGACTAGGAGATTTTCCACGCAGTGCTAAATCCACAGATGGTCTGGATTTTGTTTCTAACAAGGGAGGCAATATTTCTTTATATGGACATTTATATAACACACCCCTACATACAAATGATATTTTGTAGTTATGCAGATGTGTGCAAAAGTGAGGAACCCAGTTTCGGAGTAGAGAAGGTAGCCTATGCTAGGACTCTATAGGAGGAACAATGGAGGAAGGGTATTGACTGTGATTCAGTACAGAAGTTGCACCTTCAAGCATCCTTTTGAATGTCATCATTTCTGTAAAACTTCCCTTTTCACCTTGTGCAGTTAACCAGTCTGTCAAAATCTGTCACTTGTTAGATACCAATACATTATCAATTGGCCGCCTTCACTTAGTAGGGCTAAATTTTTTTTGTGTATATTTTATTGAGTATGCTATTATAGTTGCCCCATTTTCCTCCCTTTATCCCCTCCTCCCTGCACCCGATCCCATCATCCCAACACCTCTTAGTCCGTGTCCATGGGCTGCACGCACCGGTTCTGTGGCTTCCTAATTTCCTACACTACTCCCAGCCTCCTCCATCCACTTTTTCCTTTCTGTCAACATTTTCACGCCATCACTTTCCCCCACCCCACCCTCCATCCTTCCCCCATTTGTCTTTGTCCCTGGGTCTTTTATGCATGTTCCTTCATGACCCTTCCCCTCCAATAACTTAGGAAATTGATTTTTAAAACTAACTTTGTGAAACAATACATGGTTACTAGTAATTGTAGACATATTACGAAAGTGTGGTTTTACCTTTGACCATCTCTCTGTCTTGTTGATGGATATTCTTAATCCAGGAATAGCTAGATCACTTTCTCACTGCTGTTACTGTGCTGCTTCTGAGGCTGTGTGACCTTCTGCTCTCAGTCTGAAAATATCTCTTGCCTCTCTAACTCATTCCATTTCTACTGTCTATCCCTGAGCCCACTTTGCTTAATACTATATTTAACCCTTTAATGCTTCTTCCTAAATCTAAATTAAAACCTACACCATAGTATAGGGAAAAATTCCAGTGCTCTGATCTCAAATAACTCTTTCCTCAGTGGAGTTGTGTATTTCCCTTTGAGGATCTACATAATTGCAGACTGAAAACATGACTGTGCCCTGGGAAACAAAGAGACTGTCCTCTGTTCAGTACATAATTTGGCTGCACTCTGAATTGCTTCGGCTACAGGGCAAGATCAGAGGGGGTGTATATATAGGCCTGGGTTTGGGAAGACTAGACAAAGAAAGCTTTTATTCTTTTCCTCTTAACTCTTTAGGGCCCATTTATTACATGGTGAACACAAAGGCCAGACATGGCTAAGTCAGATAATTTGAATGACAAACACAGTACATAACATGGCTGAAGCAGAGAAACCATTGAAGATTGATGACAAAGGGAGGTGGGTGAAATGTGGAAGGAAGCAGCTGTTAAACCTAAAAAGTTTAGTGAAGGGACATGGATTTGGTCTAACAGATAACAGGGGAGCTCTGCAGCGTATTGAAGTGTTTCAGTCCCTAGAGGTGATGGAGACTCCGTCCATATTACATGTTGATTCTCTTTTATTACAAAGATTTGAACGAGATTTGGAATTGGCATTTCAAAATGTAGCTTCATGTGAGCAGTCAAAGGCAGTTTTAAATATCTGCAAAGGCACGAGTATGAGGTATTGCCAGCATGTCTTGTCAGGAAATCGTCCTGTCAGGAAACTGTTATTCTGCTTTTTTGGTCATCTGTGATGCGGAACTAGCTCCATATACAAATAAGTTCTATTTATTTTCAGCACTCTTCTTTCTCATTATAATTCTGCAAGAGTCTAGAGGTGACAGAAGATAAATCTTGAATCCCCTGGAACCTTGGAAGTATTCTCATTTGAAGCCTTTATACCGAAAGCTGAGGATTCTGCTGTCTTGTCAGTGTAAACTGAACCATATGCAGTGCTATTTTGGTGCCAATCATTCCTGTAACACATGAAGTATTTAATTTTATTACTCTTGGGTCTTTAGCTGTTTGAGCAAATGACCTCTAGTGTCTTTTATGTCATGTAAGAAAGCAGTTAGAAAGGAGCTCAAAGGCAAAAAAAAATTAATAAGTACATGCCCAAATCTTGTATAGAATTTAAAGGTTTGAATTAAGATTAATTTCTCTATCTTCAACTGAGACATTTACAAGGCTTCACTACTAAAGTCCAATTATGTCTCCTCATTAATGGTTCAAGTCCAGAGTTTGAAGAACACCTTAAAAAATTATCACATTGGTGTACAACCAGGCTGGATGCTAACATGTTTCAAATTAATCAATAAATATGCCCCCAAATCACCTTTTCAGATTGGAAGCCTTGGGAACCCCCTTCTTTATAACCCTATCAGGTGGTTCCTCCCACCTTTCAATCTACCTCAAATGTAACTCCTCTGAAGCCACCGTTTCTCTGTCAGCCACTGTCTCGGAGCCTACTCCTCACTATCCCGTTTTCGACAAACCTCAATTCCCACTACAACACCAAAACTTTTACTCTTAGGTTAAAAACCAGCAAACATCAATTAAAAAAAATAAACTAACTCTGCTCCTCTGTGGAGCACACCGTGCAACTATAGTGCTTTACCGACATTACAGTCATAGTCCATCATTTCCTTAAATTTCTTGTGCCTCATAAATTTTTTGCTGTTGATTCTCAGCATTGGTAGAACCCTGGGTTCATTTGTACTGGCTTTGATTTGTGGCCGAATCATTGTTATAAACCTCCATTCCCCTCTCCACTTGGCTGTGCCCTCCTCACACTGTGAGTCTCCATCCAGATACTGCCTGCTCTGGAAAACCTTCCTTGATCCTGTGCAGTCTTGACTGGATGCTCCTCCTGTGTGCCCATAGAGTGCTCTCTACGTGCTCCGACATACTACCGAACGCACTTAACTGTAACTGACCATTAACTTTCTTGTTTCTCCAACTGGACCGTAAACTTCTTAAGGTCAGGGACTGTCTTTTTTACTCTTAAAACTCTATCGCATAGTAAGTGCTCAAAAATACTTTTTTCTTTTAATGAGATGACTTTTACACGGTTTTGTTTTTTCTTATGCGAAGTAAAGATGCTGTTTCCTCACTGTGGTCCAGAGAATCGACTGAGATTGTATGTATAAATCATTCTGAAAACTGCTGGGACACAAATATTATTCCTAATTGTCAAATCCTTTCACAGTGCCTTCAACTCACAGAATGCCATTTATAGCCATTTTCAGAGAGCAATTTCCTGCCCATCCTTAGGATCTAGGAAATTGTGTCACTGGAAATAACATGAAAATGGAGGAAGTGGACCTTAATGCACGGAAATAAGGGAGCATCCCATGCCCACAGCCAATCTGATTTCATTGAAAAGCGCGCGTTTCCACACACCTGCTCTGTGCCTGACTATGTGGATAAGCAATAGTGGAAACAAGCTCAGCAAACGTTTTAGTCTTGTCATCGTGACAGTAGTTGTAACACCTTCAATTAAACTGCTATATAACACCAGACAACAGTTTTAAGTTCAGATCTTCTCGAGAATGTCCCTCCAAAAAATGACATGATTAACACCAGATAATAAAAGTTTTAAATCCTGAAAGAGTATTGATGAAGATCAAATTCCTAACACCTATCATTTTCAGTATTGCAGTCGGGCACATTAAACAATTGGATTAGAAAAATCATGTGCCTTTTTGCAGATTACTATCCTGTGATCTGCAAAAGGCAGATAGGCTTTTGTTATATGGTAGATCTTTTAAAGCTCTATCCAAAGTAGTTTTCAGCATTAGAACATGTATTCCCAGTAATACTGACTGACGGCACTGACCTCAGAGGTGGTGTTACGGAAAAATGAAGCGACCAGACACTGAGGGGTTAGGAGCACGATCTTTATTTACGTGCACGGGCCCAGAGGAGACAAACTCCAAATTCTGAGCCCAGGACAATAGCCCCGCATTCCTTTTATGCTGGGCCAAGTGGGGGAGGGTATTGGGAGGCGTAGTATAGATTTGGCACGAAGGGGCTTACGGAGGTGGGAGAGAAGCATTTACATCATAAGTCAGGGCAATTAGCATTTCATCTTTGGCATCAGCCTTGATTCTCTCTATATTGGCGTTGTTTAGTGTCCCTTCAACGGCCAATGAGGCTCACTCTTTTGGAGCCTTCATCATCCTTCTATTGCCTTCATGCTACAAACCCATTTGAAAGGTTTTATGATCCAGTCGCATTTCAGTTACTATCATGACACACCCATATTTATTCAAAATTCTGCTAATGGGCCTGTTATGTTGGGAATGCTCAGGAACTGGTTAAAAACTGAACAAATTAATCCGAACACTTTCCTTTATTGATAGTGTTTAGGAGGCACATTCTATTGATGTTGCAGTTTGAAGAAATGGAAATTTTGCTCTTTAGTTTATTATCTGGATGGCCTTCCTAACTAAGCATCCACTGGATTATTTTACAATTTAGTCTACTCAGAGTGAGAATGGGAGAGTTTCTAATCTTTCAGGGGATTTTTTTTCTTCCTTGAAAGGTTATGATAACTAGATTTGGTACCTCATAAAAAGCCCAAATCAATATTGCCATTGACTTAATCCACATAAGAAGCTTAACTTCATAGGTGACTTCTGAACAGCTGAAACAAAACAAAAATCAGTCTCTGGTGAGTCCCCAAATTAAAATAAAGTTGAAAAGCAGTGCAGAAAAATGCTTCTAGACTAACAAAGACAGTAGGGTCGGACCTTGGAAACAATTATATTTTAGCAAATAAATCCTCTTGCTTTCCATTTTGTAGAATAATAAGAGCTAATATTTTTTATGTGTCAGACGCTGTGCTGAGCATGAACCCTTTTAACCTTTAAAGTAACCCTATCACAATTAGATACACTTATAATCCCCAGTTTACAGGTGATAAAATTGAGATTTAGAGAGGGAGGTTAATTTTCCCAAGATAACACATCTAGTAAGTGGCCCAGTTGAGACTTTTTATTACCTGCCGGGCACTAAAGGTCATGCTTTTAATCTATATAAAATTATGTATATATGTATAAAATATCATTCACCAGATAGAGTAGTTGATGTTCAAATGGGCCTTAAATGGAAGATGGTACTCCTTACCTACTGTTAGAAATATCTGTATGGTTCTTCTGGATACAGGAAAACTCCCTGAGCCTCCTGCACTTTTATGTTAGGAATCCGCTGCGATTAACATCAGGCCGGCACAATTTGCAAGATGGCTGTACAAGGCTGTATGCCCTGGCCGTGGGACAGTGTTCTTTTCTTTGTAAGGACAGCTATCTAGGATGAAGATCAAAATCTTGACCTTACTCTTTCTGATGTTATGCGCTAACCACCTAAATTAACAAGCCAGAGGTAATTTACTCATTGATAACCAATTTATTCCAAGGCCTTCAGTTTAACAGCCTTTCTACTTTTGTAATTCGTACCATCTGACTTCTATTTTCTGCTTCCTTTTACTTCATTAAAGTGGTCTATCAATATTCAACTATTGACATGCATTCTTCAGTGTCTGATTGTTTCATTGTGGTCTTCATTTCATTCTGTACTAATATCTACCGGAAATCCAAAATTTAGGTTGGCAATTTTTCTAATGTCTAAGCCTTAGAGTTCCTTTACACTACTAGCCAATGCTTTTGTCAAGATCACCAAGGCCTTCACTTTGCTAAGTTCAATGGCCAGTTCTTAGTTCTCATGTTGACCTCTCAGCAGCTTTTGACACTTCTTATGCTTCACTTGATTTTCAAGATAAGATATTCTTATCCTTTAAAGTAACCCTATCACAATTAGAGTCTCCTCATATGCCATTGACCAATCCTTTTGAGTCATTCTATGATTCTTTGCTGGATCTCCTTATCTCCCAAACATTGGCGACCCCGAGGACCCAGTCTGAGGTCCTCTTCTCCTGACTTTGAAAAACTTAATTCCTTGATTGTATGATTTTGTCTCATGATGTTAATACCATTTATATGCTGAAAAATACAACTGTATTACAACCGTAGCTTGCACCTGTCTCCTCACATTCAAATATCTAACTGGCTATTTTTTCTTTGCTTTTTAAAAAGGATTTTATTTATTTATTCTTAAAGAGAGGGGAAGGGAGAGAGAGAAACATCAATGTGCGAGACATATATCAATCGGTTGCCTCTCGCACTCCCCTAACTGGGGACCTGACCTGCAACCCAGGCAGGTGCCCTGACTGGGAATCGAATTGGTGACCTTTTGGTTCAATCAATCCACTGAGCTACACCAGTCAGGGCTAACTGGCTATTTTTTTTATCTGCACTAGGATGGCTGATAAGTAACTCAAACTTAACATACTGGTATCAGGCACCTCTTGTTCTCTGGCTCACATTCTCTCCTTCCACCTTCATATTTCAGCTTTTACCTCAATTAACAAACTGCTTGCACAGTACACTAACAACATGTCTTCTCTGCTACACCAGGTAGCTCTCATTTCCTGCCTTTCGTGCTACCTCCACGTGGAATTGTTACGGAAAAATGAAGCGACCAGACACTGAGGGGTTAGGAGCACGATCTTTATTTACGTGCACGGGCCCAGAGGAGACAAACTCCAAATTCTGAGCCCAGAACAATAGCCCCGCATTCCTTTTATGCTGGGCCAAGTGGGGGAAGGGTCTTGGGAGGTGTGGTATAGATTTGGCACCAAGGGGCTTACAGAGGTGGGAGATAAGCATTTACAGCATTTGTCAGGGCAAATGGTGTCTCAACATCTACAGCATTAGTCAGGGCAAATAGCATTTCATCTTTGGTATTAGCCTTGATTTCCTCTACAGAATGCCTGTAGCTACCCATTCAGCCATTCTGAGGCCTGTGCAAACCTGAAAGTGTGATAGAGTTAATACAGCATGGGACAACTCTTGACATGTAAGAGACAGAAGACCAGTCATGAAGGCCTCCCTCTTTTGAGTTCAAGCAGACAGTCTTTCAGGCATTCTACAAGCTCCTTAGAGGGTCCTCGGAAAGATTAAGCTTCAGTTACTCGTAGCTATGACAGCTAAAAAACTCACCCTTGGATGGACTTTTCTTCTCTATTTCACTTTTACTGGTCCTCCATTCCTGTTTTGGGAATCTCTTTCCAAAGTTCACTCCCTGTACACAGCCCCTGTCTCAGGATTTTTGGGAAGCTGGACTGAGACATTTTTCAAAACTCCCGATCCTCACTCCAAAACTTGCTTCTCCTTCAACTGGCTCCATCTCAGATTATAACGGAAACTCTTCTTTCCAGGTCCTGTTATCAAAAATGTTGATGTAATCCATAACATCATCCATTTTATCAATAATCCTTGTGATATCTACCTTTAGAATATATTCAGAATCTGATGAATTATTCCCACTGTCCATGTTACCTGGTCCAAGACACCGTCATTTCTCATTGATTTCTGCAGTACTCTTCTGCCCTATCTTCCTGCTTCTGCCCTTGCACTCCTGCAGTTTATTCTCAATACAGTAGCCAGAATGACACTTTTAAAACCTAAGGCAGAGCATTCTCATCCCCCACAGTGAGAACCTGCATTGGCTCCCTATCTCTACCTCACTGAGAATACGGGAACCTGCATAATGTGCTCTCCCTTCACATTGTGACCTCATCTCCTCCTACGACTCCTTCATTTGTCCTGCTAAAACCACAGTGTTTCTCAAATGACAAAGGTGTATTTCTGCCCCAGGGCCTTTGCAATTATTGTCTGGAACGTTCCTCACTTTGATCATCTACCAGGTTTGGTCTCTCACCGGACACAGATTCTTAGTCAGTCTCTCTCTTTTTTTATTTTATTTTTCAGTGAGCCCATTCCCTGACTATACTATTGAAAATGGCAATCCTCCCACACACTCCTTTTCTGCCTTTTTTTTACTCCATAATTCTGATCACTTATGTCACTTAGTCCTCAAAAGTAGGACATTTTTTAAAGTGAAACGACACACTAGGAATAATCGTACTAGGACTACAGGTGTACACGAGTATTGTCTGAGACATCATACTTACTCTACCATCTGACACTGTTTTACTTATTTTTCTTTGTACTTTATGTACTGTATTTTGCTGTGCATAATGTGCACTTTTTTTCCCCAAATTTTTGAGGGAAAAATAAGGATGCACATTATACATGGGTAGCACTAATTCCATATCTATATAAATGTTTTTAATTCTTTTATTGATGCTTATGTGTTAAAAGTGTAACTCAGGAAAACAATAATGATATCTGTATGCAAAATATACCCTGGAATATGATCATCGGTTTTGTTTCTAAATATAAATAAATAAAAAATTGAATTAAAAAATTACAATGAAAGTTTTTTTTCCTGAAAGTTTGGACCAAAACCGTGGGTGCGCAGTATACACGGCAAAATACAGTTCTTTTTTATTTATACTTTGTCTATATACTTTATATATTTCATCTAAACCATCTAACACTATTTTCCTTATTTTTATTTGTACTTTATACACTTATTTCTATTTCTATTTTATGTATATACTTTATATACTTTATTTAAACCATCTGATGCTATTTTACTTATTTTATTTATATTTTATGTATTTCCTTATAATTACTATATATGTAACATGTACACTAGTCTGTAATATGTATTTAGTTGTGCTTATTACTATGTTTTTATTTTACTCATTTATTTCCTGCCTCCCCACAAAAATCAACTTCTATGAGGGTATGGATTTTTATCTATTTTGTTCTCTGCCGAATCCCAGTATTTAGAAGAGTGCCTGGAACATATTAGGCATCTGATAAATATTTATTGAATGAATACAGATCCATTAGTGCCTGGCACATAAGTAGCTTTCAATGAATATTAGTTATTGTTATCAATACTTATTATTTGTTATCATCAAACAGAGTGATTGATTTAGCTCTGATTCCAAATGATGTTTCTTGGGTGGCTTTATTCTATTTTATTTACTCCTCAGTAATATTTTTATGGGCTACCTGAATGGAAATACTTGCAACTATCAAATAATTTTTATTGAAATGGTCTGCTCACTCCTCCAGTTTTTTAATCAAGATGTCTAATAGTTGAGTGACTTACAATCTTTTGTGATTTATGACATCCTGATGAATTGTTCTTTGTACACCAGGGCAGATGAAAAAAATTAGCTGGTAAAATCTTGAAGCTCCTATTTTAATATGTTGGATTGACTTATTTAAAGTCCAGTTGTGAACAGTTTTTAAACAATGCATAAACTTCTAATTGTTATAACAAGTATCGTATCTCTTGTAGACTTTTCCACTTTGAGAATGTGGCTAAAAATATCTTAGAAGAGTGATTTTGAGTTCTTTCAGTAGAAATCTAGAAATGCAAATTTGGATAATTGTAATGATCAATCATTTACTGGTATGTTAATTTCTTAATGCATTCAATTTATCAGCTGCCGGTTTTTTTCTTATTTTAAAGAAGCAACGTGTAATTCTCTTTTTACTGATTAATTGTAGAGAATTATTCCTCTGGCAATTGACAAAGGGACTTACATGGCTTGCTTCAATACCATTCAAGACATAGGTAAATAATAAAAGTAAACAATTCATGAGAAGTGGAAACATAATTAACAGCAATCTTATGAATGTTTGTCTCTTCTTGCAAAAATCCTCATAAGCAAGCCATGGCATGAGCTTCCAGTTTTCTTTGGATGAGACATATTTGTTAGCTAATCAATGTATAATCCCAAATGCTCCTTAAACGTTAAAAAATTGACATTAGCCAATTAGATAATTCAATTGGACAAGCATTTATGGAACATTTACTATTCAAAGAATTTTCCTTTGGTCACAGACACAAATTAAATACAGCAGCAATCTTTGTAAAGCTGATGTTTGGAAGCATAAATGGTAGCTTTTTAATTTCAGCTTTGTCTTACTGAGCTTTTATAGTTAAGTCACTGGGTTTTCTCTGCAGTACATCTGTAGCCTTATTATCCTGTGTTATAACAGGATTGTGCTTTATTGAGATAGAATGGTTGCATTGAAAGTTCACTTGGTAAGTTCTTTCATTTTAATACTGAATTCCATGCTGAGAAGCCTTGTCTTCTAACCTTTTGTGCAGACAGTGTCGCTTATTCCCATTTGCCCCCTTTTGGATTGCCTCTACTATATTGTCTACTAGAAAGATCACATCACTGGGTCAAGACACATGCTTTCAATTTTTCTTCATTCACTCACTGAATGACCTTAGGTCTTCTTTTAACTGCTTTTACTAGTGTATTAATAGTCACCTGGGGTCTTGTGGCACAGTTAATCAAAGTCCTAAAAATAATTTGAAATGTGCGGCCCTCCCTCTGCCTCTAGAGAGAATCTTTGAACCAAAGAAGAAAAGTAAAATGGAAAGGGAGATTTGCTAAGATAATCAACAATATCTCTGTGTGATGATTTCTTTTTTGGCACTGGACTGTCTGATCCTCCTTAGTCTCCTAAAACTGAAATACTGTACTCATTTCTGAGATTCTTTTTTATAATTCCTCATTTGAAGAACAGACCTTAGAAAATGACAAGACTGGCATCTATTTGAAATAAAAATAATAAAACTGGTGATATTTCTTTATGTTGCCTGAGTTGAGGTACAAGAGTACAGAAATGGCTGCTAATATATGCCAGTCATACAATATTGGGCTTGATCTGCATGTAGATTTGGCTCAGAAGAAGTGATTGAACTCTAGCAATATCCAAATTGTAACAAGAAGTCAGCTAAGAATTTAATTATTCTCTAAGTTCATTACCATCTCTTTTTTTGCCACTATTTTTACCCCTCTGTCCAATGTTATTACCAGTATTCAGTGACTTCCTGTTGCCATTAATAGACTTCTACTTAGTTAATTACAGCCTGATCAAAATAACTTGGAAAAATTCAAAGGTACATTCTTTACCCATTCATAGTGAGCCCAGTGGGTGAAAATGTGCACTTTTCCAGGGGGGTTTTGGTGAGTTGTAAGTGCATTCCATTACACTGGGGAGGACGTCATCACTGGTGCTTTCTATTGGCAATGTGGCGGACGCATTGCAAGAGTTAAGAGAGGTTGAATGTTACCAGCCAGGAAGACATTGCAGTGATCTAGAGAAGAACATGATGAGGGCCTTCACTTACCATTCAATGCCTGAATAAAGAAAAAGAAAAAGAAAAGACATACATATGCGAGGATTTAGAATTGCATGATTTAGTGGCTGGTTGGATATGGATGACAAAGGAGAGAAAGGAATAAAGGTTTTCATGTCTGATAAGTCAGTGAAGAAGGGTGCTAGCCGTCAAGGCAGGGGAACAAGAAAGGCAGAGTTTTAGATTAAAAAACTATTCCTGTTTGAACAGACTTGGCAGGAACCGAAGTTTTTTTTTCAGGTAGAATATCTAGTATGAAATTAGATATATAAACTTGGAGTTGTGATGGTAGAAAATGGATTCGGGAGCTGTTGATGTATAACTAATATATGAGATTAGATGTGATCACACAGTAGGAGCACAGAAAAAAGAAAGTAATGGGCAAAATCATGGTGCACACCAACATTTAAAGTACTGGCAGGAAGAGGAGCCCAGGAAAAATGCTGAGTAATTAGAGAACTAGGTGTGAAATCAAGACAAATTAGTATTACGAAAGTCAAGAAAGAACAAAGAATCTAGAAAGAGGGGATAACAGTATCATATAAGAGGGAAGCTTTAGTAAAAGACTCTGAAATCTTTACCAGATTTGGCATTTAGGAGTTCATTGCTGACTTTGACCATGAGAGTTTTTGTTTTAATGTGAGTCAATGCAGAAGGCAGATGTCAGTGGGTTGAGGAATGAATGGAAAAGAAAGAATAGGAGACATTAAGCATAGGCTTTTAATATACTTAACTGAGAAGGGATGGAATGGTCAAGGAAAGGGGCAGTAGCATAAGGAGAACACGGGTTCCAAGGAGGAATTTTTTGTCTTGTTTTAGGGATTAAAAAAAACAAAACAAATTGAGCATGTAGGCTGGTGTAACCCTGTAATTCCAACAGTTGCAGTGAATAAATATTCAAAGTGAGAATGAGTGAATGAATGCTTATAGAATGAAGGAAAAGAACTGATGGAGCAAGGTCCTGGGGAGAGCTCTAAGGAATGAGGCCCAGAGTACATATGGAAGGATTAGTCTCTGAAAGAGAAAAGGAGGGATAATTGGGATAACTGAAGTAGTTCATGATGTCTCATGGCATCTGTTTTCTCTGATTAAGTAGGAGACATGTCATTTGCCAAGTGAGAGAGGCTTGAGAGGAGAGTAAGAAACATCATTAGCAGGGTTAATAAATAAGAGATAGAATAGACTAAGAACAAATATGCTAAGTGGCATTAGGGTTACAAGGAAGGTTAACATGTAAATTAGGATCTTGGTTGTAAGTGACAGAAAGTTAACTCAAACTAACTTAAGCAAAAAGGTGGAATTTATTGATTCAGGGAATTTTAGAAGAAATGTTTTGAATGTCAAACTTTAGGGAGGGCAGAGGTATGACCGACATCAGAAACAACTAGAGCTTAGTGAATCAAATATTATCAGCATAGTCTGTCTTTCCAGTGGTCTTTATATTTGAGCTTCATTTTCTTTTATGAATACCTTTCTGTAAAGAGTGAGAAATATGACTGGCAAGGGCTCATGAGCTTCTCCTTTTATAGCTCTATGCACCTCGATGGAGCAGGATTCTATTCTATGAGCCCCAAGTCCTAAAATACTAAGCAAGGACCGATTATCCCTGCTTGGTTCAGTTGCCTACTCGCGGATTCATCAGTCTTGACCAGGAGTGGGATCTGTGAAATGTAACTTGATGGACAAAGCTTGGGTCAGATGCTCACATAGGAACTGCTCATCAGTGACAACTTGTTGAATCATTCAACAAGAAAGTATTGAGTGCTTACAGTGTGCCAGGTCTTGCTCTAGGTGTCGGTGACATAGTGGTGAAAAACACAGACGTGGTCCCTACTTTGGGAAGCTGATACTCAGCTAAATGGAGATTGGTAATAAATGAGGAAGATAGTTCTGGCTATTGATAAATTCTCTAAAGAGAGTAAAACAGGTTTATAATAGAGAGTAACTAGTGGTGGGATCTACTTCAGACTGGATGGGCAGGGAAGTCTTAATAGTTGACACCTAGATCACAAGAAGCCAGCTACTTGAAAAGTTGAGTGAAGAGTATTCAGGCAGAGGGAAGAACAAGTGCAAAAGCCCTAAGCAGGGGATGAGTTTTGCATATTTTGTTTACAGAGTGCAAGAATTTCTGTTAATTTCTGTGACTGGACCTCAGTGAGCAGAGTTGTATGAAATGATGTCAGGGAAGTGGGCAGGAGCCACATCACTACAGGACCTCGTAGGCCTCAATAAGGAATGGCTTGTTGGGTTGGTTCACATTAAACCAAATGGCTATTCTTGTAGTGACCATTTGGATGGAGGGTGATATTCCTAGAAAAGACATACCACGCACAGTAATATGCAGTTCCTCATCAGTCTAGGTCTAGGAACAGTGGAAACCTACACACAACATCTTACAGGATTGACAGGGCAGGTCAAATGGAAAGATGAGGGGAAAAGGAGAGGTAGCGTTGCTGAGAGACTAGTTGAAATGACTGCTTCTGTATTAAAGACCACCAGAGAAAAGAGCTGAAGTTCGGATGGGACTGATAGACTGGGAGAACAGAAAGAGGTCATCAGCCTTGCGGTCTTCATCAAGGTTGAAGAGTAGGTTTTATGGCCATGAGAATGTCCATTGGTACAAGGGTAGAATATCATTGTCAGAGCGAGATTTCCTAGTTAAAGATGTCTTAATGGTGTTTCTTGTTCAGATGAATACTTATTTTTGCATATTTACATATATCCAACCGAAGCCATGAATGCCATGTTAATATACCTAGTTTCCAGGAGCTTGCTGTTGTGTGTTCAAAATACCCTCTCTGTTTCCCCCTCCCTTTTTAAAGTGTGATCTTTCCCATTATTAAACATTGGCTTTTTTCCCAGGGATGGCACTGAAGAAGAAAATCAATGACATATCTAGCCAGCCGCCTTGGACTGAATGGGCATTCAAATAGACTCCAAGGGCCAAGTACAGATGGTGATTTATTGTGCATACAACTTCTACAGAATGCCTTCATTTGAGCATTGATGTATATATAATTACTTACCAGAATGCTGCAGTTTTACAGTTTAGCCAGGATTCTGTGGAGAGATTATGTTCACTAAGAAATCTACAAATGGACTTTCTACCCTTTTCAGTAATTCTGTAAACTCTCAGTTGTCTTCTGCCTGAAGAAAAGAGATTTCAAAGATAGTTCTTCCTTTTTACCATATTTCTCACTATTGTCATCCCTATGCAATTCCCATTTCAAAACCAATTCAAATTTATTAAACCGTGTTCCCCTCCTGACTTGTAAATAGATGAAGTTGCTAGAGGCAAATCATTTCCTGTGGCTATTGTGAGAGTTAAAATGGTGGCAGTCATCTACACATATCACAGACTTGCTCATCGTAAAGTGCTTTTTTTAGGCATGTTTATGTGATACTGAAACAACCAACTGAAGGCTGAATGGTTTGCATAAACCAGATATTTGACATCTAACAGGCAGAAAAAAACAACGAGGGCACTCCTAAATTTAGTTTTCTCATTGAAACGGCTTGAATTACCAGTTTGTCCTTATAATTTGAACTTTAGTTGAAATTGTAAAGATATTATTACCTTTAGGAGAACAATTTTTTAAATCTTGCTTTTTCTCTCTGACCAAATATTACCTCATGCCTGTGCTCTTTAGGATATGGCACCCATGTCCAAACATTTATGGGCTTATATTGTATATGTGTTTTATGATATTACAGAGAATGGGTTGTTCCGGTTTACAACTGGAATTGAATTATGTTTTTCTTTGTACCAACATGTATGGAGTTACATTGCAATGTATTTCCTTTAATATTTGGACTAAATTTCAGTGAAAAATGTTAATCATTTTAATAGAAACACTGCAGACCACTCGTTAATGCAAACAATACACAGTCAAGATTAATAATAGCTATAAATAAAAAGAAGCTGTAATAGTATTGATAAAAATCAGCTCAGCAAATGAAAATGAGGAAGCTCAATAACAAATAATATAGTGCAATGACATAGCCCATCGAGTTGCTATGTGAGGCAGCGTGAATAATAACCCTTCAAATTATTTTTGTGCCTTGCAGTATAATCAGCATCTTGGATGGTAAGCTACTAGAAGGGATAAAAAAAAACTTAATTTGTATGGTGCTGAGCGTAGCACCCACCCTCACTTTAATGTGAATATGCATTTGATGCTGTGTGATAGTGTTTCTCCTGATGCGATTGTGGCCATCATCATTTACTAACTTTCCATTTCTCATTAGGGTTTTTCCTTCGTATCTCTATTTTCTCTGTCCTTTCATAGGGAATTTCTCCATTCGAATCTTACTGTGTTTCATAATGGCAAAGCTCATGGTCCATGTCTGTTAACATAGGGAGAAACCCTGACATGAGCATCGTTTATTTGCTGAACATTGCAGTAGGCACTCTTGGAGCAATGAAAGTGAAATAAAATCTGCGTACACTACCCTCCATGTGTAGAGTCTAGACAGGAAGAATAAGTGGATGCCCATGGAGAAGTTTAAAGGCTCTTAAATATAACTTACCAAAAAATAAAAATAAACTGATAGTTCCTTTGTTTTTTCTTTTTTGGCAGGGTGAATCAAACCCGTACCCTAGGCATGTGCCCTTACGGGGAATTGAACTAGGAGCTCTGTAGGCAATGCTAAAGATTTTAGTCTTTCTCTTAAGGTTAATGGGGTGATATGGATGGGTTTTTAATCAAGGATAGAGTGGGGTTTACATATTTAAAAGACTACTTTGGCTGCTGTTTGGCTAACGAATGGGGAATATAAAAAAGAACAGCAGTGAATTACGATGTTATTGCGGAGGCCCATGCAAGAGGCGAGGCTGAAGGGAAGTGGACTAAATTGTAATATAGTTTGAAGATGCAGCTCATGGGACTTTCTGTTTTGGGTTAAATGTGAATGGAGAGGGAGAGAGAAGAATCAAGAAAGAGCCTGGTTTCTGTGTGGAGGAACTGAATTGGGGAAGACTGAGAAATTAATGGGTTTCTGGCTATAAATCAAACATTTTGTTTTAAACATACCTAATGGGTATCTCCGAATGTAAGTAGGTCATTTCATTTACTAATAAAAGATGTAATAAGTTCAGAAGTTTCTACAGTAAAAGTAATCTACAAGAATGGTTTGATTGTCATACTTTAATGCAGCAAATATTTGTTATGTGACCAGTATTGTGCTAAGCATTCAAATACAAAGTCATAGTCACTACTGATAAGGGACTTATTATAATCCAATGAGGATACAGAGAAAACACGGATAATTTAAAATCCAACGTGATAAGAACAGTACAAAGAACATCTAACTCAAATAGGGGGTTGGAAGGATTCCTGGAAGATAGCATATCTGACTTCAGTTCAAAAGTAAAATCTAGTCAGGCACAGAGGAACAAAAGGCATTCCAGACTATCTATTAGAAAAAAAAAGTGTACCAATAATGCACTTTGGGCACATTTATAATGGAACATTTTAGTATTTTTCTGACCACAGAATATTTTTATGACTGTACAATATGACTATTGAATATGTCCATAATATTAGAATCATAGATATGAAAGAACTGCTAGAAATCATCTAGTAGTATAGTTGCCTAGTTTTACAGGTGGGGAAATAGACTCAGAGACAAGGGACCTGTTCAAATAATCGATTCTGCTGTTACTTTTTCATTTTCAAGTATTCTAAATATTCTGTGAATATAGAGTCTAAATAGTGCCCCAAAGCATTAATTTCATCCTCCGAATTGCCCACCTATTATAAGAGAGTATTTTATTCCCAGGGAGCTTGTGTTGCACCCCGATTCTACCCAGTTATTATTTCCTTCTTAATTCACGATGGAATGATGTGAGACAATTCTTCAATAAGTGGTATCTGCAATTACACAGCCTGTTTAACATTATAGGGTGACATTGAATACATATAATCTTTCTAAAGAACAATTGTGGTCACGTGTTCTTTACCTCCTAAGTCATTTATAAATGACTTAGTCATTTTCTTCCACTGGACAGACCAATATTGGGGGGAGGATGAAAGAATTGACCCTTCGTAGTTCAGTTATATTTGGTTGTCTCCTAGCCCTCTTTATTTCTCCTCCTACTATACTTTGCCGGACTGACTTTCTGTTTAGCTGACCTATTTATTTGTTACCTGTTCTGTCATCGTTGTTTCTAGTGTACAGTCTAAGAAAAACAGGTCCTCACAGACCACATAGGTTGTAAGCAAAAGAATATGAAAGCGAACAATATCATTTTCCCTTCGCTGCAGCGCCAGATACAGTAAATGTACTGAGTGCTTTAACAAAGAGGGCAAATTATGCCACAACAATAATAGCAGTGTCTGCAAAATCAAAGGAAAGAATCTTATGGTAGGTCCTTGCTAATTTAGACCAGTAAAGAAGAATCTTATCTGAATGTTTGAACATATTGGTAAGAATACAGTTTTGTTACTCTGAAACACAGAGAATCAGGCAACTCTTGTGTAATGCAGTCCCATGCAATCTCATTGGGTGATGATTATGGTCCTATGTGACCCCTCAAAATGGAATCAGCTTAAATCTGATTAAAAAAATCAAATCAATTATTTTCTACAATGGACTTCTATGCAGCCATTAAAAAAGCTATAGACACATACATAGAATAGTCTATGTCAAAAATTTTCAAATTTCATTTAAAATGTATTTAATACACATATACACAAATGTACACACATTACACTTTGATCTAAATATACAAAAGCATGCATGCACAAACACATATATGCATATGTGTACATAAAAGATACACAAATATTCTTAATTGTTACTTCTGAGGAGTAGCACATAGGAGCAGAGATAAAAGGAAGTATCATTTTTTATCCTGTTTTTTATACTTTTGGAAATGTTTGCCATGTGCAAGTATCCTTTTCTATAATAAAGTAGTATGAGATGACGTGAAAATATTTCTGTGGAAAATATATTGTGCAAAATAATATACAGAGTATTACGTAGTTATATAAAAATTACGAAGTCAAATATGCTAAATAATTTTAAAATGTGGAAGAATTTAAACTGGATAAAGTGTTACAAAATAAAGATTTTTTGCCATTTACTTTAATGAACAGATAAGAATAATGACCAATTATGGGAATGTAAATGCATGCATTTTAAAATGCTTTTAAAAGCTTATTTTAAATAGCTTCAGCTTTTCTTAGCCAAATTTTAACTTTGCAATTAAGTTGTTTTCTATGCATTTTCATTCATAGTAAGTATCTAACAAAGACTTGGAATTTTAACAAATTCTGAATCTGTAGAACATTAATGAAGATTTTAAGTATCTTTATTTTTTATTTTTAAAAATTTTTAGTTATAAATTTTTCATAATTTATTTATTTTTTCCATTACCATTTATCCCCCCTATACCCCCCTACCCCAGCAGTCACCACACGGTTGGTTGTCCATGTCCCTGAGTCCTTTTTCCTTTTTGCTCAATCCCTCCACACTGCCCACTAGCTGTCATCCTGCTCTCCATCTATGAGTCTGTCCACATTTTGCTTGTTAGTTCAGTTTGTTCATTAGATTCCACATGTGAGTGAAATCATGTGGCATTTGTCTTTCTCTGACTGGCTTATTTCACTTAGCATAGAGCTCTCTAGGTCCATCCATACTGTTGCAAAGGGTAAAATTTTCTTCTTTTTTGCAGCTGAGTAGTATTCCATTGTGTAAATGTCCCATAGTTGTTTTATCCACTCATTTACTGATAGACACTTGGGCTGCTTCCATACCTTGGTGATTGTAAATAACACTGCAATGAACATAGAGGTGCTTATGTCTTTGAATTAGTATTTCAGGTTTCTTCATATATATTACAAAAAGTGGGATCACTGGGTCAAAAGGCAGATCCATTTTTAGCTTTTTCAGGTATCTCCATTCTGCTTTCCACAGTGGCTGCACCAGTCTGCATTCCCGCCAACAGTGCAAAAGATTTCCCTTTTCTCCACATCCTTGCCAGCACTTGTTGTTTTTTGATTTGGTTATGATGGCCATTCTAACAGGTGTGAGATGGTATCTCATTGTGGTTTTAATTTGCATTTCTCTGATGATTAGTGACATCGAGCATCTTTTCATATGTCTGTTGGCCATCTGTATGTCCTGTTTAGAGAAATGTTCATTCAGGCCTTTGCCCATTTTTTAATTGGATTGTTTCTTTTGTGTGTGTTCAGTTTTATAAGTACTTTATAAATTTTGGATATTAACCCACATCAGATGTATCGGCAAATATGTTCTCCCATCCTGTCAGGTGATTTTTTTATATTTTGTTGATGATTTCATTTGCTGTGCAAAAACTTTTTGGTTTGATGTTGTCCCATTTGTTATTTCTTTTCTTTTGTTTCCCTTGCCTGAGGCTATATAGGAGATAAAATATTGCTATGAGAAATAGCCGAGATTTGCCTATATAGGTCAATATCCCTGATGAACATAGATGCTAAAATCCTCAAGAAAATATTAAACCAAATACAGAAATATATATATATATATTTAAACATTTCATTTATTTTATTTTTTTAGACAGAGAGAAAAGGAGAGAGAAAAAGAGGGAGAGGCACATCAATATGTGGTTACCTCTCACGCACCCCCTACTGGGCCCCTGGCCTGCCACCCAGGCATGTACCCTGACTGGGGAATCGAACCAACGATCCTTTGGTTCACAGGCTGACACTCAATCCACTGAACCACACCAGCCGGGGCCAAATACAGCAATACATAAAAAAGATCATACACTATGATCAAGTGGGATTTATTCTGGGGATCCAAGGTTGGTACAAAATTCACAAATCAATAAATCTGATACACCATGTAATCAAAATTAAGACTAACAACCTCATGATGATATCAATAGATACAGAAAAAACATTTGATAAATTCTAGCACCCATTTATGAGCAAAACTCTCAGCAAAGTGGGACTAGAGAGAACATACCTAAACATAATAATGGCCATATATAGCAAATCTATTGCCAGCATCATACTCAATGGGCAAAAACTACAAGCGTTCCCCTTAAGATCAGGAATAAGATAAAGATGTCCGCTTTTACCTCTCTTATTCAACTCAGTACTGGAAGTCTTAGCCACAGCAATCAGATGAGAAGAAGAAATAAAAGGCATCCAAACTGGAAAGGAAGGAGTAAAACTGTCATTATTTGCAGGTGATTTGTTACTATACATAGAGAACCGTGAAGATTCCAAGAAATTACTAGAACTGATAAATTAATTCAGCAAAATAGAAGGATACAAAATTAATATCCAGAAGTCAGTTGCATTTTTGTATGCCAATAATGAACTATCCGAAACAGAAATTAAGAAGACAATCCCATTCATGATTGCTTTAAAAGGAATAAAATATGTGGGAATAAATCTAACCAAGGATGTATTGTAAAAGGCCTGTACTCCAAAAATTATGACACTGAAGAAAGAAATTGAAGAAGATTCAAGTAAGTGGAAGCACATACTGTGTTCATGGATAGGAAGAATTAACATCATTAAAATTTTCATACTACCCAAAACAATCTATAGATTCAACACAAGTCCTATCAAGATTCCAATGACATGTTTTACAGAACTGGAACGTATATTTCAAAAATTTATATGGAACCACAAAAGGCTCTGCATAGCAACAGTAATTCCGAGAGAGAAGAACAAAGTTAGAGGAATCATGCTACCTAATACCAAGCTATACTATAAGGCCATAGTAATCAAAACGTCATGGTACTGAAATAAAAACAGACATGTAGATCAATGGAACAGAATAGAGAGCCCAGAAAGAAACCCACACCTTTATAGTCAATTAATATTCACAGAGAAAGCAAGCACATACAATGGGCTAAAGATAGTTGATTCAGTGAATGGTGTTGGGAAAATTGGACAAATATGTGCAGAAAAATAAAACTAGACCATGTTCTTACACCACACACAAGAATAAATTTAAAATGAATTAAAGACTTCAATGTTAGACCTGAAACCATAAAAATCCTAAATATCTTTTTAAAATGAACAACAGATGCTGTCTAACCCGTCTTTTAAATTACTCTTGAATACTGGAGGGATCGAGTGAAAAAGAAAAAGGACTCATGGACATGGACAACAGGGTGGTGATTGCTAGGGGGAGGGGGTTTAAGGGGACTGAATGGTAATGGTAAAAAATACAATAAAGATTATATATTTAAAGAAAAAGAAATACTGATTTATATATTTTCCATAAGTTGAGAAATCACTCAAGATTGTTCAAATTACCCTTGATGAGCCTTTAGATTTATTTATCCTCTTTGGCACCAGGGGCATATTCCGTTTGATTCTTGAATCAAATGCTCACAACTTTGGGTAGCGAAGGAGGGCTTCCTGGGCCGGTGGATAGTGTGTCCCTTTCCTTTGTCTGCCGGCCTTGGCCATTTTACTGCTTATTAACGCCTCCATGAAAGTGTGTAACTGGAAAGAAAAGTGAAATATAAAGTGGCTAATACCTCCCCACTCCAAGTTAAAAATCTGGGAAGAGGGCTCCATGAAAACCAGAGGTTAATTTTCTGTACTACTAAGACATGGATAATCAAGAACTGGAACTATAGAGTTGGAGAATTTGGTTTGAAGATTATTCCTGGGGTTATTTTTAAATAAAACGTATGATTGATTTGAATGTGGGTTCAGTAAGTGTAGCGATTGCACTGTGGCACAGGTTCAGAGGCCCCTCTTGGGGTTTTTTTATTCTAGCGCTGATTGTAATCTTAAGCCTAAGTATGCAGAGATGCCTGAAATTTAATTAAAGTAAAAATTTCTAATTTATTTTTCTGTTTGCATTTTATATGCCAGTTTACAAAAAAAAAAAAACCCTCATGAATTGTGGTGATGTATTTCACTTTAAACTCTAGGGACTTTCATTTCCATATTAATATGAATAGCTACACTGGTTCTTATACTCGGAAGTAAACATAGTAACTGTGACTCATGCTGAAGGTCATATTTAGAATCTCATAGTTCCCTTGAGTTTTAGTTACAAATATTCTTTCTGGAATTCTTTGCATTTACAAATCCTATCCATCCCTCAAGATCTAAGTCTCCCCTCTTTGACAAAGTCTTCTTTCCCAACTTCTGCTCATATTACTCACCTCCTTCTGTGAACTCCTATGGCGTTTACTGTCTGACATTCACAGTGTTGCAGCTGACAATTTCCTGGCTTAAGCATTGTTTGTAACGCTTGTCTCCCCAGTGAAATAGTAAATTCTTTAATGGTAGGGACTGCAAATACTTTTAATTATAGTGATATAGAGGGCCCTTGAATTCTTTAAAATACTCAACATAGAGCACCTAGTGTGTGCTCAGAAATAGCGGTTTCAGTCCATTTTCAGGCTGTACATCAGTTACATTTAAAATTCCTTCTATCTCACTATTTCCACTGCCTCAATTAGTTCCACTCCTTACTATACCATTTTTTTTTAACAAGGCAGGACAAAATATTGCCACTGATATTGAACTCTAGTTGGGCTTATCTTCTGGCAGCAGGCTTTCCTGTAGGGCATTGTGAGCGTTTATAAAGCTACTATAGCTAATCTGTTACAGAGCTATCTTGCCCTTTTGGTCTGATTTATTTTCATGGGGCTGCAATATTCTCTGGGTTACTGTGGAAGCTCAGAATTCGACTTTTCCAGGCATCAATGACTAAGTAGTAACTGTGCAACCAGAAATTATGCTATGGTCACAAGTGACCATCTATACTTAAAGGGCAAATGCTTCATGTGGTGATGAAGGGACTTTTGACAAGCGGGTTGGGGGAGGCATGGTGATGAGTATTTCCCCCACCCCACCTCTACCCTACTACCCTCAGTAGGCCTCGTGCCACCTGAGATCCAAAACCTTTAATATAGAACATCATAATTTATCTTTTTCTACAGCGTAGGCCATAGGAAATGTCTGCCTCCGTCCTCTGTTCAGGTCCCTAAGGAATTTCCTTCTATCTGCCAGAGAATCAACTTGAGAGACTATGAAATTTAAAAGACTGCATGAAATCTTTGTGGCTACTCTGCAACCATTCCTGCCAAGGAAATAACTCCAGAGGAATCAGGGACAATATTTAAGGGTCACAAGAGGCATCCTATCCTGCTCTTGGGCGTTTTCTGCTGTTTCAGCCTCAGGGTTCCTTTCCCTGCAAAGAACAGGTGTGCCTGACAGCAGGTGTGTTTGTTCTACTTTTCCTATGGCAGCTGTCACTCCCCAGGTAACTCCCTTTTCCAGGTGGTGAATTCTTACAACCCATCATCTTTTTTCCTGGCTACCATTACTTTAAAAAAAGGTTTGGCTGTCAACCCTCCCTCATTGGACCTTAGATTCTGTTGAAATGTATTGTTGTCATTTTTGATTTTTTTTTTTTTTGCTTTTGCATTTTGGGTTGATTTCTTTAAAGGATAATATGTCTTCAAATGGATTCTATTTACAATTCAGACAAACTTAATGTTTTTATTTCTAAAGCCTGCATGAAAGTCTGCAGCCCTCTGATCTGGATTGAGTTTTGAAGCCTTCTTCTGTGAGAAGATTGGGTTTCTCCATTTCTGCATTGTGCAGTAGATTTTGGGGTCTATCCTCAGTCAAGACACCTGCTGCTGGGACTGCCAGTCACCACATGCTTGGCTTTCATTCTCCCTCGTTTCTATTCATAGCGTGCACTTCTCATAACTCGAAAGGACTATTGATACCCCCATGTTGTTTAATATCTACATGATTAAAGCAGCTGAGAGAATTAGCACGTGTCCTAAGCCTAAGAAAAAATCCAGTCCAAAGGAAATTATATCACAGGCTTGGATCATTTTTAATAAGCTCTGCTGCTCACTCTTCCCTATTCCTCAGTTGTGCTCCCTTAGACATTTGTAGGTATTTGAGAATTAGCTTTCAAAACGATGCATTCAGGCATGTGTTTGGCTCTCAATATAACAACATTTACTGAGTCCCTATGGAGTACAAGAAAACCCATACAGTGGTTCCATGACAAGATACAAAAAAAGCAAGCATATCATGCTAACACTCAAGGAATCAAATGACCTAGGACTTAAGATGAACTGTGGGGGACAAAACACACAGACAAATAAAAGTAGGTGCATTTTGAAGGCATTGGGTGAATAAGTGCGACATGGATACCAATTGTTTACATAAGGGGACCTTAAAGTGAATGCATGATCACAGTTGGAAGGTAGTAGGTGTCTTCAGTGAGAGCCTTGTAGGAGTGAATGCTGTGAGTGCAAGGGCTTATCTCATGAGGGTTCTCAGGGACTGCAGTAAGGCAATGCACAGTGCAGAAAACAAGTTAATCTTCTGATAGAGTTCTATGACAATAATAATAGCTGGTACCATCTATTGAATTTTTACTTTGTGTCAATGTGAAATGAATAGAAAAATAAGTAAACAAGAAAATATAAGCTTTAAAGTAATGCATTCTTATAATGTCAAGTGTGCGTGTGGATTGTGGTCTAGCTATGGAGGTCGGTGAAGTCTGTGTGTGTGTGTGTGTGCAGATATGTGTGTGAGAGAAAGAGCATACAGACACAGAGAGAGAAAGAGAAACAGAATGGGACAGGGTCTGGAAATCAGAGGTTATTGTACAGGTGAATGGTAAGTTAAGTGAAGAAGAGAGTACAAATAAAGAGAAGCTGTTTTCAAACAGAAGGATTCATAGTTCTAGATCTTGGAATTAAATCCTTTACCTTCTGAATGAATTTTGCAGTGAAACCTTGAAATTATTTTGCTCATGCATAATAAAATAGAACATTTGCATTTGAAAATAGTTTTCATGGAAAAGAAAGTCGTTCTTTAAAACTCTAAATTCTTGACTTCTAGAATATGTCTAATTTTTCTACATATTTGTAGTCCATAATTCTAGGCATAGCCTATTGGAAATTAGAATGCCAAAGCTATGTCAGAAAACTAAGTAGGTAGAGATTTACAGTGAATTATTTAAGAGACTCACATTATCACATTAGAACATGGCTTAGCTGTATTATGACAGTAGAAAAACTGGCATAAGAGCCTCCTAGTGCATCAAGTAATATGCCTCAGGTCCCTTTCCTGCAGGTGAATTCTCTAGTGGCTGTTATCGCAATTTATGCCAGAGGGTTGTTTTTATGCAGACGTAATCTCTGGCAGAAATTTCACAGCCTCTGTTGACAGAACTGACACTGTATATAGGCAGGGGCTACTAGACAACGCCAGAAATCAGTTAGCAGTCAGCAAATCTTTATTATATCTTGACCATGTGCCTAACATCAAGCTAGAAATGAGGGGGATATAAAAGAAGTGGCATACACAATCCCCCCAAATTCTTTACAGTCTAGATTGAGCAATAGTGCTGACATACTTAAAGTATCTAAAATAGTGACAAGGCTACACTTAATCAAATGCCATGTCATGGAGAGAGTATTTTATAAAAGAGATCAGTTAGGACAATAGATTGGGAAAGCCTTCATGATAGAATTGGAACTTGTCCTATAACAAAAAAAAATAGGTAGAATTTAAAGAGGCAGAGTGAAAAAAAAAAAGAAATCCATTTACACTGAGAATAATTCAAAGGAAGGCAAAGAAGAAACCTGGTATTTTTATAGCGGAACAAGGAAACCAGCTCTTGATTGGCATGGAAGGAATGATTGGGATTAATAGAAAATAAATTATGGTGTGGATATAATCAAAGAACCTTGACAATTAGGTCAAATAGCTTGGATTCAATGTACTGAGAAGTGGAGGACCATTTATAGTTGCACGATAGGAGTATTGCATGATAATTAAGGGAGCATGCTAAGAGGAATATACTGATACACACACGCACACAGAGGATAGTTTAGAGAAGGGAGAGAGAGGTATACAGATATCACCATAGCTATAGAACAAGGATATATTTCACTTCAGTCTCACCTTTCAAAGAAGTCATGCAGGACACTCCCATTCCCAAGGAAGTCCAACATTCCATTGTTAGAGGAATCATCCCCTTGCCTTAGAGGAGGAAATCTCTTTATCTCATTTTTTTAGTTTATTAAAAAGTATTACTTTATCTTTTATAAAATCTTTATTATTTTTTTCCATTATCATTTAGTCCCCTTATCTTTATCTCATTTTTTATTAAGTTTCTACAGATGTTCTTTTAGGAATTACCATGCTTTGTTAGAGTGACCTTAAGTTCTCTCCATCTAATGCTGATGGAATAGCTTGGCTACTCCTATTATAGAATAAGTGAAACGTGAAAAAGATGGAGTATTTTTTAGGAGAAACAATATATTTTACAAGGAAAATATAAGCAAATCAAAATAATTTAGATGGTTGACTCAAAACCCAAGATATAGCTGAAAATAGAAGGACAAACAAGTGTCATTTCACATAAAGACAACCTAGAATAAAAAGATAGACAATGCAGAGAACTCAGGACATAAACATTGAGACAATTAGTTATTTAAGTTTTGATTCATGCATTTGGGAATTTCTCTGCCAAACTTTGTAAGTGTAAACTTGGTTTGATTTATATCATCATCAAAACAAAACTGATAGTTAAAGAGAAGGAAATATTTTTCTTTAGAGATATTAGGTATGAAGACTTAGGAAAACTACTTTTTCAATGAAAACCTTTTAGAGATAATTCATACTGAGAATGGCTAATTAAATTACAGTGTAAGGGGCCCTGACTGGTATGGCTCAGTGGATTGGGCGTCATCCCGCAGACCAAAAAGTCACCTGTTTGATTCTGGGTCAGGCCACATGCCTCGGTTGTGGGACAGGCCCCCAATTGGGGGCATTCGAGACAACTGATCAATGTTTCTCTTGCAAATTGATGTTTTTCTCCCTCTCTTTCTCCCTGCCTTCCCTTCTCCCTAAAAATAAATAAATAAAATCTTTTTAAAAATTACACTGTAAGGGAAAGTCCAGTCTGTCTTATTAGACTTTTACCTTCCTCAGTCTTTACCTACAGCATGATTTCTTTCCTTTAAACCAATGGTTCTCAACTCTGACTGTATATTAGGATCTCTGTGGTAACTTTCTAAAAGCCCACTGCCCAGACTCCATCTGTCCCAGACCAATTCAAGGATTTTTGCTATTTTTCAAAGCTCGCTGGAGTATTCTAATAGTAGTCAGAGTTGAGAAGCACTGTATTCAGTTAGCACCAGCACTTTTACCTTTAACATACTTAAATAATCCTTTAATGCATAACACTTTTTATAAGAGATAGCATCTGTCCGGAAAAGTATCCAGCCATGTCATGTGACAAATAAAGGCATTTACTGAAGAAGATGTAAGATACAAGAAACATTGTACACAGGACAATGATGCTTCCATCCCCATCAAAGTAGACACCGTGGGACCTCACACAGTTCTCCCTATCGCCATCCACCTACCCTGTCATATTTTCCTGAATCTCATGGACAGTCTGAAATCACTTCCATTTCAAAGGTGATTTTGGTTTTGGGAAAAGTCAGAAGCCACAGGGTGCCAAATCTGGGCTGTAGGGGGTCAGTCACCTGAGTGATTTGATGTTTCACCAAAAATCATGAACCAGGGCACGTTGTCATGATGAAGCTGCCAGTCACCAGTTGCCCATAGCTGCGGCCTTCTGAGTCATCCCAGTAGTTTCCGTGGAGGAATGTTCAAGTGTAATGCAAAATTTGATGCAGATTCATTGCTCTATTGTTCAGCCATTTTGAATGTGACAACCACACAGTACACATGCTCACTCAACGGCATCTACTGCCCCCACTGACTAATATAGTGAAGTCATCACTGTTCACACATGTGCCTTCCAGTCCACTCTCCTTGGCTGCCAGGTTATATCGATGTCACACAAACCGTTCTAGTTATATTAACAATAGCTGGACTTTTTTCAGACAGGTGCATGTATACATGTATGTATGTATGTATGTATATATATTAAGTTGACATGCAATATTATATTAGTTTCAGGTGTACAGTATAGTGATTCAACATTTATATACCTTAAAAAGTGATCACCACAATATGTCTAGTAACCATCTGTCACCATACAAAGCTATTACAATATTAGACCCTATTCCACATGCTGTACATTATATCCCCATGACTTATTTTATAATTGGCAATTTGTGTTTCTTAATCCCCTTCACCTTTTTCACCCATCCTCCCTACTACTCTCTCCTCTGGCAAATAACCAGTTTGTTCTCTGTGTCTATGAGTTTGTTCCTATTTTGTTTGTTCAATTGTTTTGTTTTTTAAATACCACATATTAAGTGGAATCATATGGTATTTGTCTTTCTCTGTGTGACTTATCTCACTTAGCATAATGCCTTCTAGGTCCATTTATGTTGTTGCAAATGATGAGATTTTATTCTGTTTATCGCCAAGTGATATTCCATTCTATATATGTACCGCATCTTCATTCCTTGGTCTGTTGATGGACACCTAGGACTTTTACAATATCTTGACTATTGTAAACAATGCTGCAATGAACATAGATAGGGGTGCATATATGTTTTTGAATTATTGTTTTTATATTTTGGGGGGTAAATACCCAGAAGTGGGATTGCTGGATTATATGGTAGTTCTATTTTTAACTTTTTGAGGAAACTCCATACTGTTTTCCATAGTGGCTGTAGCAATTTACAATACTGCCAATAGTACACGAGGGCTCCCTTTTCTCTACATCCAAGCCAACACTTGTTATTTGTTGTCTTTCTGATCATAACCATTCTAAGAGGTGTGAGGTAATATCTCACAAGGTACACATATTTTAATTAGACTAAAAACCAATACTATACTCATGAGTGAAAACTCTTGATGGAAGATTCTTGTATTCATCTTTATATCACTCACTGGGCTTTGGTCAGTAAAGTTTGTTAAATTAGTATTCAGTAGAGGTGCAAGTGGTAACTGGCATTGGAAATAGGTTTTGGGACAGATGAGTTTTTATGTAAGGGATGAGGGGAAGGGAAACCTGGACTGTAGGATACAGCAGCGGTGACTATGGCAGGAAAGTCTTAGATAGTTCCTGTGGATATAAAATACCACTTTAGAACTGTAGTCTATTGCTAGAATTTTAGTTATTCATACCATGACTTTAGGTAAGTTGCTTATCACTGGAT
Organism: Mormoops blainvillei; assembly: GCA_004026545.1. Taxonomy (NCBI): domain Eukaryota; kingdom Metazoa; phylum Chordata; class Mammalia; order Chiroptera; family Mormoopidae; genus Mormoops; species Mormoops blainvillei. The sequence continues at coordinate 52,901 of PVJD01008580.1, forward strand.
GTCTTTAATCTTTGTAAAATGAGGAAAATAGTTCCTGCCCCATCTACTTCACAGGGTTGACATGAGATTCAACTGAAATTTATACTTATGAGTGTTCATTTGATAGTACTTTTAAGTACAATATACTAGATGTATGTAAAATTGCTGTTATTATGATTCATAAAGCTGGTGAATAGACTTTTTGTCAGGATGAAAAGCTTCAAAGAATCAACAGAGCACTAGAAGTGTGAGGAATAGACTGCCTTTGAAAGACTTCTTCCTTCAAAGTTTGTATTCTCTATAAACCTGAAAGAGAATTACATCCATGTTGGACATTGCATAATTTTGGCAGACTTCAATGATGCAACGGGAATAACCCTAAAGAAGGAACTAAATAGGAATCAAGTTTCAAGTACAGTGTTAACTAGCTTTATGAACTTGGGCAACATTCATATGTACATACTTGCGTTTGTTCGTTCATTAAAGTGAAGGAGTCAAGGCATTATCATTTGTTACTCTCATTAATCAGTCTTTTCAACATATATTTATTGAACACCTATTATGTGTTAGCCAGTACTTTCAGAGCTGGCAACAGAGCAGTGAAAAAAATGGACCTACTGATTACCCTCATGAAAGTTCTAGTAAGAGGCAGGTCATGCTGTAATTCAGGGTACAGAGAATTGCTCTTGGGGAAAAAAAATAAAAAGCAGTACAGGGACACAGAGTGATGAATAAGGCTAAGAGAGTGGTGTTTTCTATGTGTCAAGATCCCCTGTAAGGACTTCCTATATGTTATTTTTATTTAATCTTTATAAGTAATCTGGGCAACAGGATTTGTTACCTTTTAAAGAGAAGGAAATGAAGCCTCCGAGAGTTTAAAGAACTTTACCGAAGGTAATGTAGTGGACATATAACAAAGTTAGAATTGGAACTCAGATTGCCTGAGTTTAGATCCCATGTTCTTTCTACTACCTGTGGCCAGCACTTATGGGAATTAGTCTGTCCATGTTTCCATATTCCTTTCTGCAAAATAAAAATGTTGGACGTGATCAGAAATTTAAATCTGACATGCTGTGCAGCCTATATGTCTCTCAGACATGTGTTTTAGATAGTAATATTTTTAAAGTATTTTTACCCAAAAGTTTGGGTTTTATTTTATACTTTAATTTTTATTGAACTTACTGAGGTGACATTGGTTAATAAAATTATAGGTTTCAGTTGTACAATTTTATACTACAGATAGTAACATTTTAAAATGGAATCAGTTATAAGAATCTAAAAGCAAGAGATTCCATTGAACATTATTTATTTTCTCACGTGTCTTAGAATACTGGAAACTGGGGCAACCCTGAGCCTGCATTCCCACATGTCAGTAGCAGCTGAGGCTGAGCAGCAGCGCCTGTTTTAGACAGAGCACGTGCTCTCTGCCTTTCCGCAGCCACTACCAATCCAGGTAGTCATATCGGACACAGTGCCCTCACTTATATTATTTACCAGGCCCATGCAGGCATTTAAAATTGTGATTCACTAGACCACAAAATCTGAAAAGCTCCTTGTAGTTCCAAAGCTCTGCCCCAAAGCAGAAAATTCAGTTATAAGGTTTATATGTATATATTTTTAGATTTTAACTATTCATTTGACAACCTTCGCTGTATTTCAGTGAGTGTTCTTCCTTTGTTTATTCCTTACTTGGCTTATTTTTTATGCTTTAACAACCAGGTAAATGATAATCAAAACTGCACCCTAACTCCTACATTTTTCCATTTGAAAATATGACCAGCGCGAGTCTTCATGGAGGAAAAACATGAAACATGCTAAGCATTTTAAAAGTATGAAGTATGCATGTAAAATATAAACAGCATAAATAATAAGTAATTCATAATGGTTAAATTCTGCCAATGTAGAAGCATGCAAGTCAATTTAGAAGTCCACGTTTTAGTTGAGTCTATAATTCACCATAGCCTTTAAAATCCAAATAATTTATTACGCTAATACGGGGTAGAAGACAAAATCCAATGATAATGCTAATGGAGGTGTGCGAAAAGATCTGTTCCATGAAAATCATTAAAAGTATCATAATTTTAAAGCGCTGCACTGTTAAAATGTATTTCTATAATATAAAAGTTTTTATTCGAAATCTGTGATATAAGGTGCCCTATTGCAGCATTATGTTAAATTCTCGCTCCATATTTATGTTTTATAATATATGTTGTATAGTAGTAAGCAATGGCATCTCTGTTAGACTCAGAGTGAATTACGGTTGTTTAATGGTATGGGTACAAGTTGTTTTGTCAGCTCACAGGCCCAATTAACTGTCCATGTGGTTGCCCTAGAGCTGCCCTGAGGCAGAATAGCCTGTGCAGCCAGGATAGCTTGCTTGGTGGTTCAGACTCTGTAGTTACTTGTTTGATTTCACACAGGAGGAGTAGCAGGGCAAGCTTTCACAGGGCCAGGCGGAATATGACATGGAGTCCACCTCTCTCGTCCCAGCCCGTAATGCCTCCCTCTACAGCTTACCACAATCCCTGGGATTCCCAGCCTTGGAGAATCATTTCTTCGAGTAGTTACTATCCCTTTCCGGAAAGCAAAACCACTTGCAAAAGGTTAACCGATTGTCCCACATATAAGTAATATTGGCGTCATTAAAAGGAAGAAATTATCCTTTGGTTCACATGCGACAGTGTCACGAATCATGGAGTAGGGCCCTGGGTGAACAGGCCACAAAAGAGTAAACTGTTGAGGACAGAGATACAATAATGGTTGGGCTCAAATATAAGTTCATGCCAGGTTGCCTTCCGTGACCAGGAAGGTCATTCTTGCGATGGTGCCCTCTGGTGGAGAGCCTTGAACAGTACGTACTTGGTTAGAGATAAAGGGGAAGGGACAGTAAAAATGAGGAGGTAAAAGTGAAATAAGGTTAGACTTTACCTACTTCCTGTCACTTCCTCCATGGGACTCACCATCATGTTATCTGTTGTTTGCAAATTAAAAGGATAGTAAGCCTTCAATTAGAATGAGTTCTTGAAGAATGGGGCAGTATAACCAAAAGGTTTTGTTAAATAGATTGAAATATACTGTAAAATAAAAATACCAGTGAAGTTGCAAATTACTGTGAAGGAGCTGATAAGGGAACCAATTTAAAAATTAAATAAGAAAATGGACAGATGAATAAGTAACACAGAACAATATTAATGTCCTTATTTAATTTTTGAATTGACTTTTCACTAGTATCCATCCACCCCACCCACCACCCAGTAATTTAGAATCATATTGTTATCTACATTTTATAATATTGTATTAGTTTTCCATTGCTGCTGTAATAAATTACCACAAACTTAGTAGCATAAAACGCCAATTTGTTGTCTTATAGTTCTGGAAAGTCAAAAGTTTGAAATGAGTCTCACTGGGCTAAAAAATCAAGGTATTATCAAGGCTGCGTTACTTTATGAAGCCTGTAGGGGGAGCATCTGTCTCCCTGACCTTTTCAGCCTCTACAGGCTGTCCACATTCCTTGGCCATTGGCTTCTTTCCCTCCATCTTCAAAGCCAATAATATTAAATGTCTTTGACCTTTATTCCACCATCTATCTCCCTGTGACTTTTCTCTGCTTCACTCTCCTATTTTTAAGGACCCTTGTGAATACATTTGGTGCACTCAGATAAGCTCGAGTAGTCTTCCTACCGTGAAGACAGTTAATTAGCAAGCTTAATTCCATGTGCAGTCTTAACTCCTCTTTGCCATGGACCATAACATATTCACACATTCTGGGGATTAGGACCCGGACATCAGTGGGGCCATTATTCTGCTTCCCACCAATATAATAAACATAAATTATTACACCATGATTAAGACCTTGTATTTGTCACAATAATATAAATGAGTTGACATTTTATTATCAGACAGAAACACACAGATTTACAAATTTTAGCTAAATAAATATACATGTAAAGAGAAACAATAAACATAATGATGAAAATGTTTTAAAATAAAGGAATGGACAAAATGTGTAAGTAAATTTTCAGTAGAGAGTAGAGAAGGAATGCCAGGATCAGATAAAGTAGCATTTAAGGCCAAAAGCATTAAAATAGAACCTACATGTATTCATTCATTAAACAGATATTTATTGTGTGTAACTGTTCGGAATGATAAATGATTCCTTGATAAAACTAAAATGACAAATTGTGGAATACAGCTTTCAGAATTTGAAAAATAAGTAGGCAAAAAAGTAAAAATACAATGGATTTGAATAATATAATTAGGAAGTTTGACCTTATATTTTGACAAATACATAAAATTATATACTCTGATGCAAAAGAATACACATTCATATATGGAGAATTTACAAAAATTGATCATGTACTTTGCTATTAGAAAAACCTTAATAAATTCCCAAGTAGAGAACTGACAAGTCACATTCTCTGATGAGAATTTGATAAAGCTAGAAATCAAAAATAAAATTATGACAAAAAGGAGACAGAAAAATATCTTGGAACCATAAAGTATATTTTGTAAATATATTTTTTGGATCAATGAGAAAATAAATATGAAAATTTAAAATTGTTTTAAAATAAACAAAAATGAGATAATTTCATAAAAAGCTTAGGGAACCCTGGCCAGGTTGCTCAGTTGGTTGGGGTATCGTCCCTATATGCCAAGGTTGTGGGTTCCATCCCCGGTCAGGACACAGACAAGAATCAACTAACGAATGCATGAATAAATGGAACAACAAATTGATGTTTCTCTGTGTTTTTTCCTCTATCTAAAATCAATTTTTAAAAATCAGAAAAATTAAATAAAAATTGAAAAGCCTAGAGATGTTGCAAAAAAATTCCTTAATTTTTTCAAGACTCATAGCACTGTTAATTTAAAGAAATATTGAAAAAATCATTTCGCAGGGGAACAGAAAAAGAAAAAAATATGTATCACATGAAAATAGTCGTACAAAACTAATGAAGGTATAAGCTAAACTTAATTTTAGAATTTAAATGTGGGCTAACGAAGCCAAAAACTGGTTCTACAAAAGCTGTATAGAAGAGGGGTTCCTTGCTCTATGCTTAAACATACACTGATAAATAGTTCCTGAACTCCAAGATAAATAAAAAATCTTGCAGGCTTTCTGGCAAGACTAAGTTAGCTAGAAAGAAAAAAATTAATAAGACTGGTATCGGTCTTCTCATCTATAACATGGAATGTTATATATAGTTCTCATCTATAAGACAATGGAATAACACCTAGAAGTTTCCAAGAGAAAAGGACTACACTAAAAACATCTTATTAGCCAATCAGTATTATCATTTACCTCTTTGAGTCAGAGAAAGCTGTTTGCGAACAGGCAAGGATTCAAAAAGTATACCACTCACATACACCATTGAAAACAGCATTTGAGGAAAAAACCTCCAACCAAACAAATGTGTCAGAACAGAGACCTCAAGATGAGAGAAGGTATATTAGAGGAAACAATGATGAACAGTGAACCTGGCTCTCTGGAAAAATAATTAAAATCTAAATGGAAAGGCGTACTGCTTAAGGTAAAGTTTCAAACGAGGATTCTTTATAAACTGAAAGGATATTTTGTAAGGGAAATGTAATAACGGTCCAGAACAGATTTTTTCAATAGAAAAATAATGCAAGATATAGATCTAATTTTAAATTTTCTAGGAGCCACATTTTAAAAAGTAAAATATAAGTAGATGAAATTATTTTATTTTATTTAACTCAATATCTCTAATATTATTTCAATTTATAATCAACATACAAATTATGAATGAGATATTTTGCTTTTTTATGCTGTCTTAGCAATCCCACATATATTTTTTGACTGATAGTGTGTCTTAACTTAGACTAGCCACATTTGAAGTGCTCAAGAGTCATACGTGGCCCGTGGCCACCATACTGGACAATGCAAGTGTATAATTAAAAATCCTAAGCCATCTCAGTAAAACATAAGTGTTGGGGGGTGAGAACAAGGGGGGAAGTAATAGGACTCAGAAGATCTCATGAAGTCAGGGAGATAAGGGAGAAGGCTGTTGAATGCAATATTGTTTGTAGAGTTAACACTAACAAAAGACCTACCTGGATGTCTGAAAATCAGGTATTTGTTAAAAAAATTAATGGCACATACATGATATTGAATATGCTCAGATATTGAAAGAATGAGTTAAGAGACATAGCCTATCCTAGAGGACCATCCATGTTATATCATTACATAAAATAAGCGAGTATAAGCATAAAATACCCCATTTTCATAAAAACTAGAGGGAAGTCTTTTATATGTGAATATATATTTGTATGCATATTTATGGACCTATATTTTTTACCTGAGAAACATAAGGGAAGATACTCTCAATGAATATCACAAGTTGCCTTGTGATATGATTGGAGGAGGCAGAGATGGAGCTATTAATTAATTTTGTCTTTATGAACATTTGTATTGTTTAAATCATTACATGGAGGACTTTTGGGGGGGGGGTGTAAAGCACCTTCTGTAGAATAAGCAAGACAGAAAGAAAGAGAACAAAACAGCAATTGTTCTTGAGTGGAAAGGACTTGATTTCTGTTGATGGAGTCAGACAAAACCCGTGCCGATAGCTACTATCAAGTCATTAATAGCGGGGTTGTGGGATTAAAGGAAAATACAGGTGAGATTTTGGAAAATAATCCTATTATATAGATGGCATTCCTAAGTGAAGCAGCAAACCTAGAACCCGAAAAGGAAAAAAATATGCAGATTTGACAACATAAAAATTGGATATCCATAAATGACTATAAGGGAGAAGCAACAGGCTGAGAAGCAATACTTGGCTCATATAAAATGCAATGGGATAGCACATTCCATATGCATATTACATATTGCCAAGAAACCTTGAAAAGGCATTTAAATAAAAAATATAAATGCATATAAATAACAAAAATTTTTTCAAATATTTTTTATCTGCAGTTGCTTGAATCTGCAGATGTGGAATCCACTGATACAGAGGCCAACTATTATTATATAAATCCTAAAATTATAATTGTGATAAGTGCTATGGAGAAGAGAGGACCCCGTCTGTTCCAGAGGGCCAAGGGTGTGAAATGAAATCTGAAAGATAAGGACAATTAACCAAGTGAAGAGTAAAGAGATGGCAGGGGGCAGGAAGGAGACAATATGTACAAGTGTGATCAGGTGAAAAGGAGGTTGGCACATTTGAGAAACTGGGAGAAGTTCGGTGTTGCTGCAGCAAGGGAGTAAGAGGCCTGAGAAATAGACATGGAACCAGATCACATAGGCAGGGCTTTGTTATCTCAAGCGTTTTGGTGTTTATTCTGAATGTGACAGGAAAATATTAAAAGGGGGTGATGCACGTGATTAGTTTTATACTTTTTATGACTAGGCAGAGAATGGGCTAGAGGGTAACAAGAATTGAAGGGAGGAGACCAGTTAGGTTATAGAAGTTATATAGGCCTGAGATTACTGAGAGTAGACAAGGAAAAATGGAATTAATTCAAGGTATAATTAGGAGATAAGAATGTCAGGCCTTGATGTTGGATTGACTATGGGGGGGGATGACTCCTGGGTTTCTGGCTTATGCAGGTGAGGGGAGGGTGGTTTCATTCACTGAAAGGCAGTGCCAAGAGGAGGATCAGTTTCAGAGGCGATGATGATAATCATTACGTTAGCTCAGGACATTTTTCAAAATTTGAGGTGCCTTTCAAACATCTAAGCTAGATGACAGACAAGAAGTTCTATGTACAAATCAGGAGCATAGTAGCAGGGTCTAACCACTTCCCTCTGTTCATTCAGACCTTACCCATTCATTAAATTCTAACTTTATTTATCTATCGCTGCCATGAGCGTATGCTTGCTTCTCCATGCTTTTGTGTATAGTAGGATTTCCCATCATTCTCTACTTCAGATCCCATCGATTTCTCCACTTTGCCTCTGGCAGGAGCTGGGCCCTGGGTTTTAGAGAATGTTCTAGTGGAGTCAGTCTCTTGTGTTTCACAGAGCATAAATTAAGGTATGGCTGAAAATCACAATGTGTGCACATGTGAATATATGTACATACATACATACCTGTTAATCATTTTTATTAAGAATACCCATTGCTCATGGTGTGTGCTATGCATTTGTTGTTTTGTTGCTGACAAGTAAAAAGAAATCACTCATTTTAGAGGAGAGAAACTCATTAACTGTTCAAGCCAGTAGGGGGTGCTTTTAGTAAATTACTTCTTCAAGTTGCTTTAATGGTACCCTAGTCACCCCACACTAATTTATCTCTGAACACTAAGTAGTTTTCTGTCACCTCACTGAGAGATGTAAGATATTTCTTTTTTCATGAAGAGCGTTGGGAGGGGTATGAAATTTTTTCTTTATTTATGTTAATGAAATATTTATGGAATCGCATTGGGAAGGTATATAAATGTATAGTAGATGTGAGGTACTATTTCTACTTATAAAAATTCAGTATCTCTTTTAAATGAATTAGGGTAGTAAGAAAAAGTTATGATAAATGTTTTCCTACTTTTATATACCAGTGAGTCTAATTTTATACTTATTCTACTAATTCTTATTTTAAAGGGTTTATTTATCAAAATGTGGCTTTGGAATCGAGTGGTATTTTTAACATACCAGTAGATAATATATATTTCAATTTCCAATATGAATACTTCGAATTTGAAATGGCCTTTCCAGTTACTTTTCTCTTCACACATCTCCTAAAGCCCATTTGAATTTTATGTAGATTAAGAAATCAAACTTATTTCCTAGATGAATGAAAGTTATCATTCTATAATTTTAACCTAATGCTAAAATTAAACTGTTCACAAATGGACTGTTTTAAATAACCCTGCCCAGACTTGAAATTCTTAGAGCGAATATTTTTTGGCATTTTTATAGAATACCTTATCCAGAATGGACTTTCAGTTATTGATTATATATCATGAAGTAGAACAGTGATATGCTTATAATTTTATAGATAAGCTATGGAGTAATTCTCTTCCTCCCCAATCCAAGTTCCAATCACTGAAGGACCCAATCACTGCCCTCCCCCACTTACCCCTACTCTTGAAAGATTATTTTAAGCTCCCAAGCTTTTAGTCAGAAATCCTCTGGGCAGCAATGTGAATATATCTAGCAGGGCCAAATGCAGCATATCTTAACATAGCTTCCCGGGGTCCTCCACTACCCTAATGGAGGATGTGCAGAAGGTATCATTTTTACACAGTAGATTTCATTGTTGCAAGAGGCTGAATTCCCATGTGTCATTGATTTCATACATCAAGGTTTCATGAAGCCTCTGGAAGGACCTCAAATCACTACCCAGATGAAATACACAGACATTAATGTACAGACTAATATACAGGGGAAAATCTGTGTGATACTGACAGAGTTTGGTCTGAACATTGTTATTACAAATTTATTCCAACAAGAGTATGAGCTCAATGATGTTGGGGAGTTTTGTTTTGTTCATTGCTTTTTCTGTACTGCCTGAAACAATGCCTGCCCCACTATATGGTGAGTAAATATTTACTAAAATAGATCAATTTCTTGATAGTCTAGGTTAAAACTAAGAGCCCTAGAATTTTCTGGGCTGCTTTTCTGATTTCAGATAAATTATCAAAACTCAATTATTGAGAAGAAGATCCAAGATGAAAGAAGAGTAAGCGGAAGCTCCACTAACTTCCTCCCAGGACCAATCTGGAATTACAACTAAATTGTAGAGAAATCATCCAGAATAACCAACTGAACACTAGCTGGAGGGAAACCTTAAAACCATGGACAGACAGAAAAAAACACTTCACCACAGTAACACTGGTAGAGATTGTGGAGGAGGTACGAGAAGGCTGGCTGGGCTCTCACAAGCAGAAGCTGAAGTTCTGGAGGGATATTTCAGTGGCCAGGGGTTTTCCCCCAAGAAGCGTGGGGTCTAAACCCCAAGTTGCACTCCCCAGCCTACAGCACCAGAGCTCGTAAGGAACTCAGCCAGTATACAGCTGTGAGAAGCAGCAGGGTTTCTGTCTGTCAGGGAGAGATAGCTGGCAATGCAGAAACCCTCTTAAAGGACGAAAGCAAAAAAATTCATTTGCAACCACTTACTCTGGGCTCCAGTAGAGGGAAGACAGAGTAGACTAGAAACACTTAAGGAGAGTCTGGGGTTGGTGGCTCCGAGGAGAGAACTGAAGGAACAACCACCATGATTCCTGTGCTGAACCACCCCTCATACTGCAGAAGCCATATTTCTTGGGCAGAGCACTCCCCTTCATGTGGCACCACCCTGAGGGGAAGCAATAGCCATGCCTGCAGAAATTACTCTGCCCAACTCTGTGGTGCTTCAGCCTGACTGCTGACTAGGCTTGAGGCCGTACCACTGTTTAGTTTTAACAACTAAGGTGGGTCTCTGGGAGCTCTGGGAGACTCCAGCTGACCCTCCCCAGGACCCAGTGCTGATAAAAACTGGCCTTAGTGTACAACCTGGCTCTTTCCACACACACACAGGCACAGCAGAGGGAACCACACACTGTGGATTGCTGATAGCTCCAAAAGGGTTGGCCAAAGCCAATCACAAGCCATATCTGACAAAGGTCTGCATCAGTGTCTTTATGGATCTACCTAATACATAGAAACAAATAAAAAGAAGCAGCCAAAATGGGAAGAAAAGAAAAAGACCCCAAATAAAAGAACAAGAGAATTCTCTAGCAGAAGAGCTAGATGAAATGGAGGCAAGCAATTTATCCGAGAGTTTACAGTAATGATTATAAGGATACTCAACAGCATGAAAAAAGACATAGAAACCATAAAAAAGGACCAGTCAGAAATAAAGAATGCAATATCTGAAATAAATAATACACTGGAAGGAATAAACAGTAGGTTAGATAAAGCAGAGGACTAATTCAGTAACTTGAAAGATAAGGTATAAAAAAACACCCAGGCAGAACACCAAAAAGAAAAAAGAATTTAAAAAATGAGAAGAGCTTAAGAAACATTTTGGACAACATGAAGTATAATAATATCCATATCATAGGAATACCAGAAAGAAAGGAGAGAGAGGAAGAGATCGAGGACCTATTTGAAGAAATAATGACTGAAAAGTTCCCTAATCTGGTGAAGGAAAAACACATGCAAGTCCAGGAAACTCAGAGAATTCCAAACAAGTTGGACCCAAAGAGGCCTATACTGAGACACATCATAATTAAAATGACGAGGCTTAAAGACAGGGAGAGAATCCTAAAAACTACAAGAGAAAAGCAGGTAGTTACATACAAGGGAGCACCAATTACACTGGCATCTGATTTCTCAGCAGAAACATTTCGGGCCAGAAGGGCGTGGCATGAAATATTCAAGGTGATGAAAAGCAAGGAGCTACATCCAAGGCTAATTTATCCAGCATGGCTATCATTTAAAATCAAAGAAGAATTAAGGAGCTTCCCAGACAAGAAAAAACTAAAGGAGTTTGTTAATACCAAACCAATACTGCAACAAATGTTAAAGGGCTTACTTTAAGATGAAAAATAGAAGGTAAAAGAAAAAAAAAAGGAAAACAGTCTAACCATAGATAGATAAATACATATCTATCAATAATCACCTTAAATGTAATTGGCTTAAATGCTCCAATCAAAAGACAGACATAGGGTAGCTGAATGGATAAGAAAACAAGACCCACATATGTGCTGCCTCCAAGAAACACTTCTCAGATCGAAAGATACACACACACTAAAAGTAAAGGAATGGAAAAACATATTTCATGCAAATGGAAAAGGGAAAAATAGCTGGGGTATCAGTACTTATATCTGACAAAATAGACTTTAAAACCAAGGCTATAGTAAGAGACAAAGAAGGACACTACATCATGATAAGGGGAACAATCCAACAAGAAGATATAACCCTAGTAAACATTTATGCACCAACATAGGAGCACCTAAATATGTAAAGCAAATATTGATGGGCATAAAGACAGAGATTAAAAGAAATCTAGTCATAACTGGGGATTTAACACCCCATTGACTTCAATGGATAGATCTTATAGGCAGAAAATCAACAAGTAGACAGCTGCCTTAAATGACACACTAGAACAAATGGATTTAATTGGTATCTTCAGAGCATTTCACCTCAAAGCAGCAGAATATACATACTTTTAAAGTGCACATGGGACATTTTCTAGGATAGACCACATGTTAGGACACAAAACAAGTCTCGATAAATTTAAGAAGGTTGAAACCATAACAAGCATCTTCTCTGACCACAATGAATGAAACTATAAATGAGTCACAAGAAGAACACTGGAAAACACACAAAGACATGGAAAATAAATAACATGTTATTAAACAATGAATGGGTTGACAAGATCAAGGAAAAAAATCAAAAGATAAATCAAAACAAATGAAAAGGAGAACACAACAACCCAATATCTGTGGGACATTGGGAAGACAATTCTAAGAGGGAAATTCACAGCATTACAGCCATATCTAAAAAAAAAAAGAAAGAAAGAAAGAAAGAAAGAAAGAAGAAAAGAAAGAAAGGAAAAGCTCAAGTAAACAATCTAATTTCGCACTTAAAGGAACTTGAGAAAGAACAGCAAACAGAGCCAAAATGAGTAGAAGGAAGGAAATACTGATGTACACAGCAGAAATAAACAAAATAGATTCTTTAAAAAAAAAAAGCATACAAAAGATCAATGAAACCAAGAGCTGGTTCTTTGAAAAGATAAACAAGATTGACAAACCTTTAACCAGACTCGTCGAGAGAAAAAGACAGAGGACCCAAATTAAAAACATCAGAAATGAAAGAGGAGAAATAACAACTGACACCAAAGAAACACAAAGGATTGGAAGAAAATATGAACAACTATATGCTAACAAACTGGAAAACCTGGACAAAATAGATAAATTCCTAGAAACATGTAATCTTCCAAAACTAAATCAGGAAGAATCATAGAATCTGAATAGACAGGTTACACCTAGTGAAATTGAAGCAATAATCAAAAAACTTCCAACAAACAAAAGCCCTGGATGGATCGCCTCTGATGAATGTAGATGCTAAAATCCTGAACAAAATATTAGCAAACCGAATACAGCAATGCATCAAAAAGGTCATGACACCATGATCAAGTGGAATTTATTCCAGGAATGCAAGGTTGGCACAACATTTGTAAATCAATAAATATGATTCATCACATAAACAAAATGAAGAATAAAAACCACATGATCATATCAATAGATACAGAAAAAGCATCTGATGAAATCCAGCACCCATGTGTGATCAAAACTCTCAGCAAAGTGGAAATAGAGGGAACATACCTAAACATTATAAAGGCCATGTCTGACAGACCTACTGCCAGCAGCACCCTGAACAGGCAGAAACTACTAGCATTCCCCTTAAGATCGGGAATAAGATTGGGATGTCCGCTTTCACCTCTCCTATTCAACACAGTACTGGAAGTCCTACCCACTGCAATTGGGCGAGAAGAAGAGTTATTTGCAGATGACACGGTAATTACACTGAGAACCCCAAAGATCCCATCAAGAAACTACTGGAACTGATAAATGAATTCAGCAAAGTGGCAGGATAGAAAATTAATATCCAGAAGTCAGTTGCATTTTTAAATGCCAATGAGAAAACAATGCCATTCACAGTTGCTTCAAAAAGAATAAAATACCTGGGAATAAACCTATCCAAGGATGTGAAAGACCTGTACTTGGAAAATGATAAGACACTGAAGAAAGAAATTGAAGAAGATACAAATGAGTGGAAGCACATACCGTGTTCAGGGATAGGAAGAATTAACATCATTAAACTGTTCATACAACTCAAAGCAGTCTATAGATTCAATGCAATTCCTATCCAGAGTCCGATGACGTATTTCACAGAACTAGAACAAATATTTTGAAAGTTTATATGGAAACACAAAAAGCCCTGCATGGTAACGGCAGTCCTGAGAAAGAAGAACAAAGTTGAAGGAATCACGCTACCTAATATCAAACTATACTGCAAGACCTTATTAACCAAAACAGCCTGGTACTGGCATAAAAAGAGACACATGGATCAGCGGAACAGAACGGAGAGCCCAGAAATAAATCCCCATCTTTATAGTCAATTAATATGTGACAGAAGAAGCAAGTACATACAGTGGGATAAGGATTGTATATTCAATAAATGGTTTTGGAAAAAATTGGACAGATGTGCAAAGAAATGAAACTGGACTACCTTCTTATACCACACATAAGAATAAATTCAAAATACATCAAATACTTAAATGCTATACCCCAAAAGATAAAAATCATAGTATAAAACATAGGCAGCAAAATCTTGGACATTGCTCCCAGCGATATTTTTCAGATCTATCTCCCCAGGCAAGGGAAACAACAACAACAACAACAACAACAACAACAACAACAACAAAAATGAGGCCACAGCAAACTAAAAAGTTTTTGTACAGCAAAGGAAAACATCAACAAAAATAAAAAGACAACCCACAGAATGGGAGAACATATTCACCAATACATCTGAGAAAGGGTTAATCTACAAAATTTATAAATAATTTACAAAACTGCACACCAAAAGCACAAATAATCCAATTAAAAAATGGGAAAAGGACCTAAATAGGCACTTCTCCAAAGAGGACATACAGAGGGCCAATAGACACGTGAAGAGATGCTCAACATCACTAGTCATCAGAGAAATGCAAATAAAAACCATGTTGAGGTATGATCTTACACCAGTCAGAATGGCCATCATCAATAAATCAACAAACAACAGGTGGTGGCGAGGACCTGGAGAAAGGGGACCCCTAGTGCACTGTTGGTGGGAATGCAGACTGATGCAGCCACTGTGGAAAGCAGTATGGAGGTACCTCAAAAAATTAAAAATGAACCTGTACTTTGACCCAGTGATCTCACTCCTGGGAAAACATCCAAAGAAACCCAAAACACTAATTTGAAAGAACATAAGCACCCCTATGTTCATTACAGTGTTATTTAAAATTGCCAAGGGATGGAAGCCTCTCAAGTGTCCATCAGTAGATAAGTGGATAAAACAACCATGGGACATTTATGCAGTGGAATACTACTCAGCCATAAAAAAGAAGAAGATTTTACCCTTTGCAACAGTATAGATGTACCTGGAGAACATTATGCTAAGTGAAATAAGCCAGTCAGACAAAGACAAACACCATACAATTTCACTCATTATGTGGAATCTAGTGAACAAACTGGACTAACAAGGAAAATGGGGACCTTAGCAGGACGAAAGCTAAAGAGGGGAAAATTAGGGGGTGGAGGGGTTAAAAAGTAAAAAAGAGTCATGGACATGGACAACAGTGTGGTGATTGCCGGGGGGAGCAGTGTATAACGGGACTATGGCAGTGGAAAAAATACAGTAGATTAAATAAAAATAAAATCAATTATTTGTTTGTAGGTTAATGACTCTGGAGCCCTTAAATGTAGAACAATAAGAAGCATGGCATTTAATTTGAGATAAGTAAGGCATAGCTCTTTAGCCTCATACATAAGGCCCATTGGAAACTGGCTCCACTACCTGTCTATCTACTGTATAGACAGAGAAAATTATTTGCCATTCTTTGAATTCATCATTCCCTTACATATATCTCTGCATTTGAACACATGATTCTCTCTGCTACAAACACTTTTTCCACCTTTTTAACCTGCCAGAGATGTATTCATTCTTCAAGATGAAACTCAAAGTATCATCTCTTCAGTGAACCCATTCTGAATCTTCTAGGCGGGATGAGTCCTTCCCCTTGGACTCCACAGCCCTTTATGCATAAATTTGTCACAGCACTTGCCTCCTTTTCCTGTCATTTCCATTTCTGCACTGGGTTGTCAGCCCTTCAAGGGCATAGGATGTATCTGTTTTTCTTCCTTCTCATCTGCCTGGATTCTACCACAGTTCATATCACACAGTAGGTGGATAATAAGTACTTATTGAATAACTTACTGACTGAGCGCATGAAAACTAAGGGTGAAAGTGCTCTATTAAAATAATATATAATTTGGCAGGATAGGAAAGAGCAGGTATACTAACTCTAGCTTACATTTATCAAATTTCCTAGCACAATGCTGTGCGTTGAGGTAATGGGCCACAAAAAGGAACATTTGAATAAGAAATTGAGAATAAAGAAATGGAAGAAGGGTTCTACACAAGGAAGTGGCACCATAAAAATAATGTATGCCAGCTCTGACCAGTGTGGCTTAGTTGGTTGGAGCATTGTCCCATAACCTAAAGGTTGCAGGTTCGATTCCCAGTCAGAGCACATGCCTCAGTTGCTGCTTCCATCCCCAGTCAAGGCACAATGCCCAGTCAGGTGCATACAATCCCCAGTCCTGATGTGTAAGGGAAGCAGGCAACCAATCGATGCTTCTCTCTCACTCAGATCAATGTTTCTCTCTCTCTAAAGAGCAATGAGAAAAAGAATGCGTGCCAGGCATAGGCTGGGAGAAACTAAAGGACAAGCAGATAGACAAAAGGAACAGACCTGCCTTAGAATCATGCCTAGGACAAACAATGGAACCAGTACCGGAGCCAAGTAACTATGTTGAAAGTGCAAATTCAGCCAGGCAGATGTTTTGTGAATATAAGGTCAGATCACTGTTTGGGTTTGTTTGGGGTGTTTTTCCCCCTAAGGTGACTATTTAGGGACCGAATGGAGTCAACTCCTCAGGCATTGTGTAGACTCTGATTACATCTCTCTCGTATATCATTAATGTCCTTGGGCAATCCTCATAGATTGTTTGACCTGGACATCTTTCCAGAATCTGTAAAATGAACACAATTGCATTAATGTATCTAGATTGTCCATTGCTTTTTAAGTGCCTGAAATGTTCATTTGCTGGCTGGGGTTAAATGTTTAGGGCAGCGTTAATAAGGAACGGGGCCATGTAAGTTTCCAATTCAAAAGCACTAATGTTATTGTTGCTCTTTGTATTTGCTTTTTAGCTTGGTTTTGGAAAAGACATTTTGTAGAAATTGCCTGCAGTGTTAGTACTCAATGATAGCTAAAGAGAAGCATGCCTTTATCTAATTTCATACATCCTTGATAAATTTAAAATAAAGAAAAACCTTTCTCAACATTTAATCAGAAACTGTGGAGTATTTTCAGCTCACAAAACCTTTCCCTGAATGGTGTGATATCAATACATGTAAAACTGTGAATGTAGATCACAGATTTAGGCTCCATCTATTTAGCCTGAGATGATACTACTACCTTGTAAACAGTAAATGCTCCCAGTTTTGATCTGATTGTCTCCTCTGGCTGGGTGACAATATGCTGAAGTAATAACCCAACACACATTTCCCGATGAATAATATTCCTTTCATCTTTGTTAATATTGTTAAATAATTTCAAAACTTTCCGCAAGGCAGCCACTGCGAGCTTGGGAGCTAAACACAGGAGAGGCCAGTGTTTCATTTGTCCACCCTTAGACACAGATGTGTGTTGTCTGCAATCACAGGATGTGCTCTAAAATATCACTGCTATAATTCAGTGAGTCAGTGTCACATGGTGCTGGTGAAGTGAATCCATAAGAATTAGTACAAAGCAGAATAATGCTTCCAGTGGAGATATTAAAATACATTAAACTCGTATAAGAACAATGAGCTAATATATGCATAGTTTTAGGGTCTCTTTTTTATACTGAGTGCTCATTGTCTCCCAGCTGCCATATAATCCAGACGGAAACCACAGTGAGCTGAATGAAACCTAGGAGGCCAGAAGCGGGAAGTTCTAGCATCAGCCACATGCCCGCTGCATAAATGAGAACTAGTCTGTGAATTTGAATGTGCTACTTATAACTTCATATGCTGTATAAGGCGATTAGCACTGTGTTAAAATAATTCCGAGTTAGCTTTGCCACTTGGTATCTATGTGGCCTTGGACAATTTACTTAATCTCTCTTTGAACCTCAGTTGCTTTATTTGAAAAATAAGGATGATGATAATAACCTTTCTCACAGGACATACTGTGAGGATTAAATAAAATAATGTACGTTTTGGGGCCTGGTACACAGAAGAGGCTAAATTCACACTTTCATGCACTTTAAAAAATATGTACAGCTGCATATTCCTTGGTAGCTTAAACATTATCCACTTGTGCTAGGACTAGAGAATGTGTGCCTTGAAATGTTAACTACTAATTATGGAGCTTAAGTCTAAAACCTTGTACTTTGTCAGTTACAAGTGAATTCCTGGTAACTGATATAGAGTAGTTTACCAATTTCCACAGCAAATAGAGAATGGTTTTGCTTTTTTTCTTTTTCTTCCATTTTTTAATTCTTGTTCAAGTGCAGTTGTCACCATTTTCCTGCCACCACCTTCCCCAGCCCCA
>PVJD01008581.1:0-71178 GCA_004026545.1 Mormoops blainvillei
ATTCAACTATGTACAGAACGAAGGAGTCAGAAGTAGGAATATTCTTTATTGACATGTCATTATTTCTCTAAATAACATGATCCTTTAGAGACATGATATCTGTTTACAGCGTGGGGAACGAAAATTCTGAAATGCCAAGGGATGGCCCAGAACGATTGCATGAAACCTTTCCTGTTTCCCCTTGGTCTTCTCCCTCTGTTGTGTCAGCTACATGGTGCTATTTAACCTCCCTTGCAGGACATACCATGGTAGGCTGTGCCATGCTGGATTAACATAATCATGCTTCCTTATTTACTATCAATATGACTTTTTCAAAAGTCCTGGACACTGTAAACAGAAACTGCTTTAAACTAATGCACAGGAATGTCAGCTCAGAGCTGCAGGGGTTAGTTAATAGGGGCTGAAATCCCACACTGCTAATGAAGCATGATATTTAAGAGTTGAAGCAAATTCTCTGTGAGGTTTCAGGGTTGAGCTCCAGAAAATAAATATTTTATATATTTACAAGGTATGATTCACTGTCCAATATTATTTATTGCCTTACAATATTTAGCTCTTTATGTATTCTTCAATTACTGTTATTTACTAAATAACTATTATTACGAAGAGGTAAAATACTATACAAAATAATAAGTAATATAAAGTCATTGTTTATATATATCATATAGAACTTTATTATATGATAATTCAAATATTAACTGTGCAAATTTTGTATACACTTTCGTTGCATTACAATTTATAATTATCTATCCTTATATAATTACTAGTATTTAGAAGCGTTAGTGTTTTGTACTAGTAGTAGTGGCAATTAGCAATTTACTAAATAATAATTACTATTTGGATATAAAACGTGCTACATGTAATAATGTATAAATTAAGTCATTGTTTATACATATGTTACATAGTACTTTATTATAAATAATAGCGTAGCATTGCACTCATCCTTTAATAATAATATCCCTAAAGAAAGCCCTAAATAGACTTAAATAAAACTCTAATGCATTTATAATAATAAAGTGCTGTATAATAATTATTTCAGAATATTTGGGAAAAAGGGAAGATAAGAAAAAAACCACAAAAATTCCATAGACGACCTCCAAAGATAACTGCTTATTGACATTTTCTTCTACTGCCTTTTGGTCTTTTTTCTGTGCAACAGGTGCGTTGCAGTTGCTGTTATTTTCTTCGGCTGTGATCATAAGCATATAGAATTTTGTGTCCTACTTTTTAAAGATAATATACCTAGCATTTTTCAAGTGTTTATAAAATCTTCATAAATATAATTTTTAATCATAACACAAATATTTCATTGTATGATGGTAGCACATTAACTTGATCATTTCTAAGTTGAAATTTAAGTTCTTTCCAAATAATTTTAATGCTCATTCTTTGAATGTTGTAGAGCAAGTTTTCATTAGAATGTAGGGGTAGCTTTCTATTATCTATATTTTATATGTTTAAATTTGCTGAGTTGTTTTAAATAGTCACTCACCATAAATCTTTTTCATTCATAGGAAATTTAGACAGTTACACTTAAGATGAAATTTACTAAAAAATGCTAACAAGTAACTATTCTAAGTCTAGTTCTATTTTATATTTTAATTATTTATGATGTATTGATTAATTATAAATAAATAAAAATTCTTATATAAGGTTCGTCACTTTTACAGTAAAAAAAGTTAAAAATAATATGTATACTCTATGTTTTTTCCCAGTTTTATTGAGAAATAATTGACATACGTCACTATATAAGTTGAAGGCATACAACATGATGGTTTGATTTACATATATTGTGGAGTGATTACCTTGGTAGGCTCAGCTAACATTCATCTTCTCATATAGATACAACAGAAAGAAAAAAAATGAAAAAAATTGTGATTAAAAAAAAATTAGGATTTACTCAACTTTCCTGTGTATCACATAGCAGTGTTAGCTATCGTCATCATGTTGTACCTGACATCCCTGGTACCTGTTAATTTCATAACTGGAAATCTGTACCTTCTGAGTATCTTCTTCCAATTCCCCCTACCCCACCCTCTGCCTCTGGTAGCTGTAAGTCTGATTTAACTTAGCGTAATCAAGTTCCATTCACGTTGTCACCAACAGAAGGATTTCCTTACTTTTTTATGGCTGAATGATATTCCATTGTATATATATATCATGATTTCTTTATCCATTCATCCATCTGTGGATACTTAGGTTGTTTCTATGTCTTGGCTATTATAAATGATGCTGCTATGAACATGGAGGTACAGATACCTTTTCAAGTTAGTGTTTGTGTTTCCTCTGGCTGTATTCCCAGAAGTGAGATTACTGAGTCATATGATAGCTCTACTTTTAATGTTTTAAGCATCTACCATACCATTGTCCATAGTGGCTGTACCAATTTATAAGGCCAGCAGCAGGGCATGGGTTTTCCCCTTTCCCCCCATCCATGCCAGTATTAGTTATCTTTTGCATTTTTAATGATGACCATTCTAACGGGTATGAGGTGATATCTCATTGTGATTTGAAATTACACTTTCCTAATGACTAGTGATATCAAGCATCCTCTCATGTACCTATTGGCCTTTCATATATCTTCTTTGGAGAAATGGCTTCAGGTTCTTTGCCATTTTTCAGTTGGGTTAATTTTTTTTTTTTTTTTTTTTTTTTTGCTATTGAGCTTTTTAATTTGTTCTGGATATTAACCCCTTATCAGATATATGATTTTCAGGTTTTTTTCGCATCTGGCAGGTTGTCTTTCACTTTGTTGATGGCTTCTTGCACTGTGTAGAGGCTTTAGTCTGATAGGCTGTAGTCCCACTGGTTTATTTTTTATTTTATAGTTTGTGCCTAAGTGTCATATCCAAAAAATCATTACCAAGACCCATGTCAAGGAACTTTATTCCTGTATTTTCTTCTAGGATTTTCATGGTTTCAAGTATTACGCTTAAGTCTTAAATAGATTTTGAGTTTGTTTTTGTGAGTGGCATAAGATATTGCAGCCCCGTTTATTGACGAGACTGTCTTTTCTCCATTGAATATGCTTGGCTCCCTTGTCAAATATTAATTGACCGTATATGCCTGGGGTTATTTCTGGGCTGTCAAGTCTCTTCCACTGATCAATTTGTTTTATACCAGTATCATACTGTTTTGATGACTATAGCTCTATAACATAGCTTGAAATCAGAAAGTGCACTGCCTCCTGATTTATTCTCCTTTCTCAGGATTTCTTTGGTCTTGTTCCCTTTTAACACAATCCAGGAATCCCTAGAGTCGCTGTGATCATATTCTTGGGGACTCAGGCACTAATGCTAATGGAATTTTTTTTTTTTGACAGGCAATCCTTCTAGAATTGTGTGAGTAAAGTGATTCAATGCTAATATTTGGAATGTTTTCTCTATTGCTGTTTTGCTTAAACTTTATTAAATTTAAAAAAAATAACAAAAGTGACATCTTTTAACAAGTCAAACAACACAGAAACATTCGAGTAAATTTAATAATATACCTTCTACTCTTGTCTCCGAAGATGCATGGTAACGGTCTGCTCTGTAACCTTTTGTATCTTTCTCTGTGCTTATGTTTAAAAAAATATATAGATATATTCTGTTATATATATATATATACCACATCTTTTTTACCTGATCATCTATTGAAGGACACTTTATTAGATTCCATGCCTTGGCCACTGTGAATAATACTACAGTGAACATAGGGGTACACAAATCATTATGAATGAATGTTTTCAAAATTTTCAGGTGGGTACCCAGAAGACAGATTTCTGAGTCATATGGTAACTCTAGTCTTAACTTTCTGAGAAGCCTCCATACTGTTTTCCATAGTAGCTGTACCAATTTACATTCCCACCAGCAGTATATGAGGGTTCCTTTTACTCAACAACCTCTCCAGCACTTACTGCTTCCCTCTTGTTAATAACAACCATTCTAACAGGTGTGAGGTGGTATCTCCTTGTGGATTTGATTTGCGTTTCCCTAATAGCTAGTGAAGTTGAGAATCTTTTCACATATGTGCTAGCCATATGTATGTTTTCTTGGCAGATATTTATTCTCTGCCCATTTTTGAAACTGGATTATTTTGTTGTTGTTGAGTTGTATGAGTTCTTTATGTATTTGGATTTTAACCTCTTATCAGAGGTGTTGTTTGCAAATTTCTTCTTCCATTCGGTTGGTTGGCTTTTTGTTTTGCTGATGGTTTATTTTGCTATGCAGAAGGTTTTTAGTTTGATATAGTCTCATTCATTTATTTTTACTTTTACTGTCCTTGACTTTAAGGTCAAATTTATAAAATGCTCTCTAAGACCAAGATGAAATACTGCTATTTCTAACAACATGGATAGATCTTGAGATTATCATATTAAGCAAAATAAGTCAGATGGAAAAAGTTAAGGATCATATGATATTACTCATATGTGGGATATAAAACTGTAAGCAGCAAACAGACAAAAACTCATAGACACAGACAATATTTGGTGGTCACCAGAGGGGAAGGTAGAAAAGGGTAAAGGGGGTCAAATATATGGTGATGGAAGGAGACTTGACTTTGGGTGGTGAACAAACAATGCCATATACAGGTGATGTATTATAGAATTGTACCCATGAAACCTGTAATTTTATAAACTAATGTCACCCTCCAAGTTTAATAAAATTAAAAATAATTATGCTTAATAAATAGTGCCTATCAAATAAAAATAAACACAAAATTTGTTGGTTTGCTTATTTATTTATTTTAGAGAGAGGGAAAAGGAGGAAGAAATAAAGAGAGGGAGAGGAATATTGATGTGAGAGAGAAACATCAACTGGTTGTCTTTCATAGGTGCCCGACCGGGGACCAAACTTGCAACCTAGGCATGTGCCCTGGCTGGGAATCGAAGGGGCAGCCTTTCGCTTCGTAGGATGATGCCCACCCAGCTGAGCCACACTGTCCAGGGCAGGAGAGTGTTATTTTTAAAAATGATTTTATATCACCTACATTATTCTACGACATCTTTTTTCAATTAGTAATATATTATGGATGTCTCCAGAGGAATAATGTACACCTGATATCCTTTTAATTGCTGCATAATAGCACATGGTGAAGATGTATCATAACTTATTCAACTGTTCCTTACAGTGGACATTCAGGTATAGTGGTAGTTTTTTTGGCATGACAGATAATGCCATAATAAAAATTTTTAAACATATTCTTATGTGTTGGTTTTTATTTCTATAGGCTACATTCTTCTAAGTGGAATTTTTAAAGCATATGGATCTTTTGATTTTCAGTAGATATTCCAAATTAATTTCATAAACGATTGTAGCAGTTGACATTCTCGTTGGCTCTATATGAAATTGCCAGTCGCAGCTCCATCCTCGAAAATATTACATTCTGTTGCTCTAATAATTGAATCTGAAGTTGAAAAATTGTCTTGCTTAAGTTGTATTTCCATACTACCAGTTTCATTATGCATATTTTAAATGTTTGTTGATGATTGCATTTTCTTGTCTATAAATTTCCCATTTCATATCTTTGCCCATTTTTATGAGTAATTTTCTTTTTCTTATGAATTAAGAGGAGGGACTTGTATTTCAGGGGAGATGACACTTGGCCCATCACATATGATAGTTATTTTGCTCTAACCTACCATTTGCTTTTCAACTTAATTTATGACATCTTTCCTCAAATAACTTGAAAAAGTTAGTATGAATTTTATTGTTTAGGGGTTTATTTCAAGTGGAGAGTAAATTATACCAACACTATTTATTTAATTAATTATGCATTCCCCTGAATTGAAATGCCAACTTGGCTATACATGAAACTACCATATATCTTTGAATTTGTTCCTGTCATCTCTACTTTATTGCATTGTTCTATGACACCTATGACTATAATATATGATAGTATGGAGTGTTCTGTATTGGACTAAATAAGTAATTAATTAAGACACACAAGCTTGTTGACTAGGAATATACTGTTTTTAAATTCTTTCAGTATTACCCCCAGACACTAAGATATACAATGCTTTAAGCTGATGTGTAGGAATACCATTTGTCACAGTAGCTCTGTAAGAAAGGTTAGTATTTGGCAACGCAAGATGGTACCTGTGCCCTGTACATGCACATAAACTTAGACCCATGATGTTTCACACCATTTGAAACAAAGGAAATACATTTTTTACACTTGCACAGAATGAGAAAAAATAATCTTGATGCTTATGCTTCACACCAATTTTTTGAGGCAGATATTAATGGCCATTTCTTGAAGATATGTGAAATTGCTACAAATGGGTGGAATTTTCCATACCAACAAATAAAAGATACATTTTCATTGGCTCAAAAGTGAATTTAACAGCAAAGCTGCTGTTGCTTAGCATGAATGAGAAGGTGAAATTGTGAAATGTTGTTTGATAAAATGCAAATGTCATCTTTGACATTCCGTGGATTCCATTTTTTGGTTTGACTGACAAGCGATGAAAAACTGGTTCACAGAGTTCACAAACGTAGTAATGGAATCAGATCACCCCTCGCACGCTTTGCGAGACGTGGGTGGGCTTGAGTCAAGGAACACCAGATTTTCCCCGGACTCTTTCGGGTTAATCTGTGCAGCATCCTTTCTGTTCTGAGGTCATTTTTGGCAGTCTGCATGCTTGATGTCAGCAAGTTAAGGATCATGAACACACATTTCATTTTAAGATCACTGGAGCAGAAACAGCCTTCAAAAGAATTCTGCAGGACTCCAGGTGTCTGCAGAGTTTTGCCTGCAGGAAAATTTTTTTTTAAAAATTTGCTATTTGGGTCTAAAGCAACATTTTTTCTAGCACCAAAGTTAATTCAATTGCCTCCTCCTGTCTCCTTTTCCAGAGCAGCAGTTTGGACAGAAGGGACGCTCAGCAGCCTTCTTAATAGTGTGTGAAGCTTTGAATGGAAAGAATGACCTCATCGATTTGATTAGAAGTATCCACCAACAAGTTAAGCCGCGAAAACTCATCCATGTCCAATTGTCCTAAGTAAATGTTCCTTTACTCTCAACATTTCCTGTCTTTCCCCTCTATTTTTTTTTCCTGAAGGTCCTTCAAGCGTTCAAGACTGGCCTTCTAGAATGCCAGCAAATTTTTGTCTCTAGGAAACGTATATTATTTCCTGCTGCCCTTCCATGTTTAAAACAAACACACACCTTGAAAAAGTGTGATTTGAGGTCCCGAGTCTGATGAACTTGATGTCTTTCGTGGAGATCGACCAGACTTACTGCAGGAAGATCGTCAGCTTCTGCTACCGTCAACATTTGCCTAGGCAGAAAGCAGTGAAGCACACACTTTTTTCCTCCAAAACCACAAGAATAGATGTTCTGTCAAGTACCATGGGGCTCTGTTTCTACAGAGAATATTAAGATTGTTCTCCTAGGGGAAGTTTCACTTTGCGAATTGCACTCTAACATTGTCAGCGCTATCCATGGTCTTTGTGTGTCCAAAGGGGATAACAAATAGGGATTCTTTGATGGGGCGGATGCAACACAAAGGGGGACCACCAAAGAAATTCCACTGATAGGCCATACTAAAGGCAGAGCCAACAATCTCTCTAGTCTTTGCTTGTTTGTTTGC
Source organism: Mormoops blainvillei (assembly GCA_004026545.1). Lineage (NCBI taxonomy): Eukaryota > Metazoa > Chordata > Mammalia > Chiroptera > Mormoopidae > Mormoops > Mormoops blainvillei. The sequence continues at coordinate 7,577 of PVJD01008581.1, forward strand.
TTTTTGTTTGTTTTTAGAGAGAAGGGAGGGAAGGGAGAAAAACATCAATCAGTTGCCTCTCCTATGTGCAAACCTGCAGCCCAGGCATGTGCCCTGGCTGGAAATCAAAGTGGTGACCGTTGGCATTGTGGGACAATGCCCAACTGACTGAGCCACACCATTCAGAGCTACAGTATTTTTCAAGAAATTAGAAGAAATGACAGTAATTCTGGAGAGGTAGTGTCATTTCATTAAAGGGCTACTTCAGTTTCCTCCTCTCCTGGAAGCCATAAGCCTGCTTTACATTTCCATGGCTTATGGTTTCACAAGATCCCTGCAACTGTATGTAGGTAATTTTCTTTTCATTTAGGTATATGATAAATAACCTTAAAGAGAGAAGACTTTTGTGCTAAAGCCAATACAAAATTGGATAGAGTTTTAGTCCTTATTGAATTATCATTTATTTTGTTCCAAATATTTTTTTGTTTCTTTTTTTTCAAAGTGGAATTCAATCAAGGTTCACACACACGGTGCTTGTTGTTCCTCATCAACATTTCCCCCATGTTTGAACTTCTTAAAAGGCTAGGAAAATTTTCTTGTAGAATGTCCCACATTCTAGATACGTCTAATTATTTCATGAAATCTTTTCATCTATCCCTGGTGTTTTCTCCGAACTTAAATTAAGATACTAAAGATTTAATAAGGCGCAGGTTAAACCTTTTGGTAAAAATAGGTGATGCTGTGAACTTAACCGAATTATATCAGGAGGCCCGTCACGCCTGTTCGGCCCACTGTTAGTGATGCTGGTTAATTGGTTTTCATGGCAGCTGTCAGACGTCTATTCGGTAGATTCTTTTCCCCCTTTTCAGTTAGCAGTTTATCTGTGGGGTAAGACTTTGAAAGCATGAAAACATCCCATCTACTCTTAACAACAGCCTTATTGACATAATTGTCAGATAAGAAACTGCACATTTAGAGTGTAGTTTAACACGTTTGGCAAGTTTTAAAAGATGTATACAAGTGTGAAATCATCAACACAATAAAGGTAATCAACATATTCATTATCCCCACCCAAATTTCCCCTTGCCCTCCCTTGCCCCATCATTAAGGCAAACAAGATCTGCTTCCTGTCACTGTAAATTCATTTGCATTTTCTAGCATTTTATATAAATGGAATCCTACAGTATGTACCTCTTTTTGGTCTGGATTCTTTCACTCAGCATTATTATCCTGAGATCTACATCCCTGTTGTGTGTGTATCTATAGTTTATTTCTTTTTACTGTTAAGTACATTCCATTGTGTGAGTATTGCGCCATGTCTTTGTACATCCACATGTTGATGTATATTTGGGATAATTTCAAATTTGAGCGATTACCAATAAAGCTGTTATGAATAGTCATATACAAGTTTTGGCATGGACATGTGCTTTCATATCTCTTGGATAAATCCCTGACTGGTAGGTACATGATTAACTTTTTAAGGAACCACCAAGCTGTTGTCCAAAGTGGCTAGACCATTTTATTTTTCGCCACCGGTGATGAGAGATCCAGTTACTCCATATCCTTGTCAGGCCTTGGTATGGCCAATCTTTTTTTTTTTTTCTGTTCCAATTGTTGCGTAGTTGTATCTCCCAATAGTTTTAATTTGCAGTTCCCTAATGGATGACATCTTGTGATGTTGAGTATCTTTTTATGTGCTTATTTGCCATCTGTCTATCTTCTTTTACAGAGTGTCTTCAAATCTTTTGCCAATATTTTGTTCAAAAAAATTTTTTATTATTGAGTTGTTATAAGAACTTTATCACATATGTGACTTGCAAATGTTTTCTGCCAGTATGCAACTTGTCTTTTACTTTTCTTAACAGTATCTTTCAATATGCAAAAGTTCTTCATTTTGATTATATGCAATTAGTCAATTTTTAATTTTATCAATTATGTTTTTGTTTTTATACCTCAGAAATCTTTGCCTAATCCAATCTCACATGAAGTTTTTCTCTTGTTTCATTTTAGAAAGTTTATAGCTTTAGATTTCACATTTTGATCTGTAATTATTTGGGTTTAATTTTTGTATATGGTGTGAGGTATGGATCAGAACTGATTTTTTTGCATATGCATATCAAATTGTTTTGGCATCATTTATTTAAAAGATTATTCTTTTTCAACTATGTTGCCTTTGCAACATTGTTGAAAGTCAATTGACCTTATATGTGTAGGTCTATTTCTGGATTTTCCATTCTATTTTATTGATCTATTTGTCTGTCCTGGTAATAATACCACACTCTTGATTACTGCAGCTTTTAAGTGCTGAAGATAGATAGTGTCAGTCTTCCAACTTTCTTTAAAAAAAAAAAATTGCTGTTGTTATTCTAGGTCCTTTGCTTATTCGTATGAATTTTAAAATCAACTTGTCAATTTCTACCAAAAAAGGCCTACTGGGATTTTAATTGAGATAGCACTGAACCTAAAGATCAAGTGAGGTGAATTGACATAACAATATGTCTTCTGATTCGTGAACACAATATACCTCTCCATTTATTTAGGCCTTCTTCAGTTTTTCTCAGGAATGTTTTATAGTTTTCAGTATACCAGTCTTACACATTTTTTGTCACAGGTATTCCTAAATATTGAATATTTTTGATGCCATTGTTTTTTAATTTTAATTTCTGATTGTTTCTAGTATACAAAAAAGTCATCTTTTGTATATTAAACTGGGATTCTACAATTTTGCTTAACTTATTGATTCTAACTGCTTTTCTGTAGATTCTTTAGAATTCTTTACTCAAATGTTCACATTATCTGAGAATAAAGACAATATTATGCCTTCTTTTCTCATCTGTATACTTTTTATTTCTTTTCTTACCCATTGCACTGTCTGCAGCCTCCAGTACAATATTAAATAGAGGCAGTGAAAACTTGTTCCTGGTGGGAAGTATTCAAGTCTTTTATCATTAAATATGATGTCAGCTATAGATTTCCCATAGTTTCTTTTTGTCAGAATGAGAAGGTCCCCCTTCTCCCAATTTGCTGGTTTTTCTTTTTTAGAGACATTGATTTTGAAATGCTAAATCAGCTTTGCATTGCTGGGATGAACCCCACTTGGTCATGAGATATTATTCTTTTTATATATTGTTGGATTCAATTTGCTAAACTTTCATTTCCAATTTTTGCATATATGTTTATAAAGATATTGGTCTCTCTCTCTCTTTCTCTCTTTCTCTCTTTCTTTCTCTTTCTTTCTCTTTCTTTCTCTTTTCTTTCTTTCTTTCTTTCTTTCTTTCTTTCTTTCTTTCTCTCCCTCTTTCTCTCTTTCCCTCCCTCCCTTCCTCCCTCCCTCCTTTCCTTCCTTCCTTCCTTCCTACGTTCCTACGTTCCTACCTTCCTACCTTCCTACCTTCCTTTTTAAATAGAATCTGTGTCTGGCTTTGGTATCAGGATAATGCTGGCCTCGTACAATGTGTTGGAAAGTATCCCCTCCTTCGATTTTCTGGAAGACTGAGTAAAACTGGTGTTATTTCACCAATGAAGACATCTGGGCCCAGATTTTTTGTTTGTTTGTTTGGAAGTTTGGTAATTTTTTTAAATTACAAGTCTGCTCAGGTACCATAAACATATGCAATACAGTTATAATAAAGATTTTAATATTTTTTCTATCATCTTTGTCATATGTGAGTCACTTTCAGTTAATTGACTTTTCTCTTTTTTATGGTATTTTTAATTGATTTTTTCTCCTCTTCGATTCGATGCCAGGTTATTATGCATTCCACCATGTATTTTTTTAAATTTTTGTAAATAAATGCCTCCAGCTTTGTTCTAGAACATGACTAAGTTGCTTATAAACAGTTTGATTCTTTTGGATCTTACATTAAGCTTTGTTAGATGCAACCAAAGCTGCATTTATTCTAGGGCTAATTTTCCCTGCTACTGAAGCAAGATCCAAGTGCTACCCCTGGTGCTCTGCGAATAATGAAGTTTTCCTCTCTGACTGGTGGGCATAGGCACTGTTTCTAGTCCTGTGTGAAAACTAGGCACTGTTCCCTATAATCTTTTAAAATGGTTTTTTCCCCTGATTTTAGGTGGTTTTCTCACATGCATGCACTGGGCAACACTCAGTTGAGTACTCGAGGGGCATTCCCTTTAGATCTGCAGAGTTTTCTTTGTGCAGCTTATACTTCCTTTCTCCCCCACAAATGCTAGGAATCTTGGTTTTCCTGGACTTCCAGCTCCATCAACTCAACTCAAGGAGACAACTAGGCTTTGCCTAGATTCTCTTCCCCTGCACTACACCCCAGAGAAAACTGCGAACGAAGGCGAGGCACCCAAAGGACTCACCCCATTTGTTTTCAGTCTCTCAGGGATTGCTGTCTTTCATTAGCTGATGTTCAATGTCTTAAGTGTCATTTTCATATTGATATTTTGTCTGGTGTTTTAGTTGTTTTAGGGTATATCTTATCCCTGTTATTCCACCCTTAATAAAAGCAGATATCTTATTAACATTTTACCTATTTGTTCTTATATCTATTAATGTTTTTTGCATTAATCAGTTCTTTCATTGGAGCTTGGTGATTTTTAAAAATCTTCTTTGTTTTCCTCTGCTAGGTAGCATCTGTGTGTAAAGAAGAGCTTTCTGCCATCACCTGGAGATGAGCCTCCATTCCCTCTGTAAGGGCAGAGTTACCAGTCTACTCTTTCTCTCCTTTCAGAATAAAGAGTTATTAATAGTCACCCCCAATAGTGGCCAATGATCTCTTCCTTTTCCCCCACTCCTTTCTGTTTAATTCTGAGTGTCATTATGGACTTATATTTTTATTGATTTATTGTGTCACAATCGCTGAATAGTCATTATTGCTCCGATGCTCAAATGGTCCCCAATTTAGCCAATAGTAGCTCTTTAATTCTGGCATCTGAGCCCTCTTGAAACATCCCCATTTGACTTTGAGCAATTTCTTGCTTTGGGGCAGACAGATATCTTAGCCTCACCATGTACTTCCCATGCTCCAGACCTCAACTTGCTCATTTCTCTAAGAATTCCTGGTTCCCTTTAGTACAAAATATTATTTAGAAATCTAAATAAAACCAGAGACATGGATACATAGAACAGACTGACAGATCATGGAAGGGAGGGGGTGTTGGGGCTGGAAGAGATTAGCCCAAAGAACATATGTGCATATATGCATAGCCCATGGGCACAGACACCAGTGTGGTGAAAGCGGCAGGTGGGGGAGTTGGGTGGAGGGAGGCAAAGGTAGGGGGAAATGGGGGACATCTGTAATAGTACCAACATTTTAAAAAAAGGAAAAAAAGAGATCAAGATCTGGGCTGTAGTGGAAGTCCATGTTATGGGCTTGCCAATGGGGAAAAATTGTACATGCCATCGCCTGGCAACTGCAATATGATACTTCAGCCTTTTGTGATTACATGCCATGCTGGTAAACACTTTTTAAATGTTTTTAGTAAAATGATACTTTAATAGCATACTTAGGCATTATTTTCTTAAATAAATTTTAAAATCAAAAAGATCATTTTGGAGATGATTTGAAGAACACTTTAAAGGGTCTTCAGTGACCCCCAAGAAGAGCCTGGAGTTGTGCTTAGGAATTTGGCTTAGGATAACTGTTCTTACGTGGCTGCACATTGATATTACCTGGAAGCTTTATAAAAACAGTGATACCCAGGTCCTGCTTCAGAACACATTGAATTAGAATGTTTGGGGGTTTATCATTACCTTTGCTGTTTTGGGTGCACGAAGCAGATAGCTTTTAGAGGGACGTGGGGAGGGAGAGACTGGATGAAAGAAGGCGAAGGGATTAGTCAAAGAGCATCTGCATATAACCCATAGACACAGGCAACAGTGTGTGATGGGCACAGGTAAGGGGGCGGGGGGGGGGCGACTGGGTGGAGCCAGGCAAATGGGGGCAAATGGGGACATCTGTAATAGTGTCAAATTAAAAAAAAGTCATCTCCGGTGATTCCAGTGTGCTGTTGGATTGAGAACCACCCAATTAGCATCTTGATGCCATTCAAAATGCAAGCCCTCTATTGAGAAGAGTTAACACCTAAATTGTGCGATCGCTTCTGTTTACATCTGACTGATGCCGTGGAAAGAGAGAGAGCCAGGACACTTCATTGTCTGGGCGATTGCTGGCAACAGTGGGAGAACAATAAAGGGTCGGGCAACGCATGCAAACTGAACTGCCTTTATGCTTGGAGCAAATCTGGTAACCGAGCCCTCTAAATTGTTTACTAGAGAAGCAATAAAACTTTATCAGGAAATATTTGTCTGAGCCATTGGCAGACAAAGCTAACGCACTGTTTGGATAATTTCAGCATTGATATCCCTTATCCATGTCACAATGTCCCAAAGTTCGCCAACTGTCATCATTGCTGTTTTGAAATAACTTGGAGCTGGAACTCAAGGAAATTGCTTCACTGTCCTTTTATTCTGTTGCACAAAATAATTTTCCAAACCAATCACGTCACTGTGTGTCTAGATATAATGACCTGAAATCTGAAACAATAGAACTGCTATTGTGGTGAGAAATGGCTTTCTCATTTAATTTGTCAAACTTCCAAGTACTCATCTGTTCTCTAAGCAAAGTTGCAGCCAAGTCTCAATAGTTCAGAATTCAATTATAATTGATTGAAAATATTTTCTTAAGAGCCAGTTGACTAGAGATGTCCTAGAAGGTTTTGCCCTTCCAACTTTTTAATACATTTTCAAACATATGGAAATGTGGAAGAAAATGAGTAGAATGAACATCTAGACAAATGTCCCCCACTTAGATTTAACCATTAACAGCATCTTGCCATGTGTATTAGTTTGCTAGGTCTTCCATAACAAAGTACCATAGATTGGGTGGCTTAAACAACAGAAATGTATTCTCTCACAGTTCTGGAGGCTGGAAGTCCAAGATGAAGGTAGATGCAGGGTTGGCTTCTTCTGAGGCAGCCCTCATTGGCTTGCAGATGGCTGTGGCACCCTGTGTCTTCACATGGTCTTCCCTTTGTATTGTTACGGAAAAATGAAACGACCAGACACTGAGGGGTTAGGAGAACGATCTTTACTTACGTGCACAGGCCCAGAGGAGACAAACTCCAAATTCTGAGCCCAGAACAATAGCCCTGCATTCCCTTTATGCTGGGCTAAGTAGGGTAAGAGTCTTGGGAGGCATGGTATAGATTTGGCACGAAAAGGGTTTACAGAAGTAAAAGAGAAGCATTTACATCATAAGTCAGGGCAATTAGCATTCCATCTCTGGTATCAGTCTTGATTCCCTCTACAGTATGTGTCTGTGTCCTAGTCTTTTCTTATAAGGACACCAGCCAGATTGGATTAGGGCCACCCTAAGGGTCTCATTTTAACTTAATCACCTTTGTAAAGACCCCATTTCTAAATACAGTCACATTCAGAGGTAATAAGAGTAAGAACTTCAATAGATGAATCTTGGGAGTGGGGGACACAATTCAATCCATGCCACCATTTTTAAATTTCTTTCCGTCTATCATGCATACACATATAGATGTACTGATTTGATGATCCATTTAAAAATACATGACAGACATGAAATCTCATTTCTAAATACGTCACTTTGCATCACTTGAGGATGATGCTTTCCTGTGTAACCTTAATGTCGTTATCATATTTAAGAAAATTTAAAATATTTAATCCACATTTGATTTTCCCCAAATGTCCAAAGAATTTTTTATGGCTGTTTGTGTTTTTCTGAATAATAATCCAGTGTGATTTATACTTGAATTTTGTTTTGTCTTTTTAGTCCTTTAAAATCTAGAATCATCTCCCCGCCTCCACCCATCACATCTTTTCCCCCCTATAGCACTGGCTTTTTTAAAACACCAGACACATTATCCATAGAGTAATTTGCATTTAGATTTCATTAATTATTTCCTTATGATATTGTTTAACCCATTCCTCTCCATGCTGTGTTTATATAAATTAGATGTTAGACGTTGTGGTTAATCTGCAAAACTAACATACTGTTCCTATTAAGTGGTGGTGTTTATTTCTCCTCCCCTTGACTCTTGAACTGTCCACATGACTGGCTTTAGCCAGGAAGTTAACAGTGACTCAAGCAGAGGCTTGAAACGTGCTTGTGCACTGCAGCCTGCCCACCTTTGCTGCTGCTGGGGGCCCAAGGACCGGGCCAGCTTGCTAGCTAGGGAAGATGGTGTGGCCACGTCTCTATTCTCCTGGCTGATGTTAAGAATGAAGCCATCCTCAACCACGCAGCTGTCTCGGACCAGAAAAGGATCATTCCTCTTGACTCACAGAATTATAAGAAATAACAAGTGATTGATTGTTCTAAACCACTATATTTCGGGTTGACCTGTGCTGCACCAAAAGCAATTGTTACAGATATAGAAGCTTGATTAAATTCAGGTGAAGTGTTTTGGCAGGAATGCTTCCTAGGTGATGCCATGTACTTCCACTGCATCACAACAGAAGGCTTTATAACATCAGTAGAAAACTCATTTAGAACCTGGTTAAGTGTGGATTAAGAAGACATACATTTGCTTATATCATTCCTCAAGTTAGCATCTCCTCTGGATTTTAGTATCAGGTCGCCCTTCGGTCATCAGGTTTTCTAGGATACTAATGGTGATGCCCAACACGACACCCCGGGCTAGCACCAGCAATTTAAAAAAAAAGGTTTTATTTAATTTTTAATGGAAAACAGAAAGGAGGGAGAAACATTCATCGACTGCCTCTCGCACCCCCCCCAACCAGGGACCTGGCCCGCAGCCCAGGTATACGCCCTGCCTGCGAATCGAACTGGTGACCTTTTGGTTCACAGGCTGCTCAACACACTGAGCCACACCAGCTGGGGTCAGTAGCAGCAGCATTTGCCAAGGGGAAGAATTATCCCACCAGGTTATAGCCACCTGTGGCATTGTTCTAAAATAGAGTAGATGGGCATACATCTAAGGGCTTTGCTCTACTTAATTTTGGAGTTATACAGATATCCTTCTATATAAAGAGAATCTAGCTAATACCTTCCTCCCAAGAAGGGGTAACTATTCCACTGTTGCACATTTTAAATAAGCAAGTAGTTATTTAATACGAAAATGAAAGAAGAACTTCCACCCAGTACCACCAGGAAGGCAAAAAATTATTGCATTGTGGGGTTGTTTTGATCAGAAGCTGAAATTAAAGAAAAGGAAGAAAGAAAAAAAGGAAGCATTTTTATAGATCATCTACAATGCTCTGGGCCCCTTGTTGGAAACTTTCCCGGTTGCTACAGTGGGGTGGCAACACCCCTTAAATTATTCAACATTTGGGGCTCTTAGCAAACTCCAGCCATTTGTTGGTCATTGAATAGAACCCACCCAGGAGTAAAAGAAAATCTATTGGAAAAATAGCTGACTCCAAATTTAATTCTTTAAACAAGTATACAGGGTGGGGCAAAAGTAAGTTTACAGTTGTTCTTATGGAAAATAATGCAATAATTAATAAATAATAATATAAGAATAAACTCTGTTTCATGTACTCACAACTGCAAAGCTACTTTTGCCCCACCTTGTGTGTAATAATAATAATAAAGACAAAAAATAAATATATAGTTGTTATAGATAATCAAATTATCTATTTATGATTTCATGTGACTTTCATCTTTTCTTTGCTTCTTGTTGTATTTTTTAGTTTCTTTTATTGAGTATATATTATGTTTATAGTTAGAAACAAAATAGTAAATGAAGCTAATAAGTACATTTAAAAGTTGAAAAAAGAAAGTATGGTGTCCTTATAAACTTTTTTCTATGTATTCTATGTACTATTTCAAAATTAGATTGGATTTTATATTGTATTATATAAACTTTCCAAAGATACACAGCAGGGGGGACTACCCAGACCCTCATGAGTTATCACAGGACTTCGGCAGCCAACGTCAATTTGCTCGCTCTTTCTCTCTCTCACATTTTTAAAGCAAATTTCAGACACATCATGTTATTTTAGTACAAAATGCTGTAGCATGAATCTCAGAAGAGAAAGGGCACATTTTTTTACCTAACCACATTTCATGGCCACACATAACAAAACTAACAATGATTCCTAATGCCATCCAATACCCAGGCCATAATCAAATTTCCCTTATTGGCTAAAAAATATCTTTTTAAAGATTGGTTTGTATATATCAATATCCAAACATGGTCCACTCATTGTATTTGGCTGTTTAAAATCGTACATCTAGCTTAACTCTTATTTGTAAGTCTCTCCCCATTTCCATTTGTTTTTCTGGGCCATTGACTTCTTGAGAACCCTGGTCAAGTGTCTTGTGGAATCCCCAAATTGTGGATTTGGCTAGACACATATTTTTAAAAAGAAAGAAAGCAGCTTTGCAATTGTGATCTATAATATTGGCCTGCCTAACCATGAAACCCCCACCGATTATCTATATGAGCAAAAAATCAATACTGAGATTTTTTATTACTATTATTATTTTTTTAGAGACAGGGCAATGGACAGAGAAAGACAGGGAGAGAAACATCAATGTGTGGTTACCCCTTGAGCATCCCCTACTGGGGACCTGGCCTGCAACCCAGGCATGTTCTCTGACTAGGAATCGAACCTGTGCCCCTTTGGTTTGCAGGCCGGCACTCGATCCACTGAGCTGCACCAGCCTGGGCCAGTATTGAGGGGGTTTTTGAAAGACATTGATTTAATGAACAGCATGCTAAGTGAATATAATAAATTTTGTTCCCTTCGCTGAATAAGTGTTTTTTGGGTTGAAAAAGAAATTAAGTTTATAGAGTGTTTGGCCTTTTAAAGAACATTTGAAATAATAATTTAAGAATTGTAACTAAGAAAAATATTTTCTACTGTGTTCCTTGTAAGTGAATACCATTACACGAATAGAAAACTGGCTATAGAGAAGTCGGCAAAGAATAAAAGCAGTCTTTGAAATTTGAGAATATGCATGTTTTGACTCTATTTTCATTTATGCTATGTGGTTGAATTGCCAGAAAGAAAAAATACAGGACGTACAGCTAAATTCAAATTTCAGATAAAGAAAAAATAAGTTTTCTAGTATGAGTATTTCCTGTGCCATATTTGGGACGTACTTAATACTACCAATTATTTGTTGTTTATCTGAAATTCACATTTAACTGGACATCCCATATTTTTACTGGCTAAGCCTGGCAACCTGGGAACAGATTCTGTACTGCAGTAGGGCGGGAAAGAATCAAGGAGGAGCTATAATACTGGAGAAGAGTATCACATGTGGACCCTTTTGCCCTCTTGACTTCTGAAATGTGGCAGCAGCCCCCAGGTCGGTGGTGTTCTGGAGCTGGTTGGGGAGGCCTGGTTTCCTGTTTCTGGGTATAAGCTCCCCGCTGCAGAGATTCAGTGGGAGAATTGCCAAATCTGAGTGGAATGCCAGGATAGTCCTGCTCTGCCCTTTTTCTCTGAGAACCAGGAGTCAGAGAAACCAGAATCCTAAGAGATTCTGGAGTAAAAATGGAGACTGGGCCAGCATTTTCCACTGCAAGTTGCTCAAGGCCCTCTCTGTAAACACAGGGATACAATAAGACTAAACATATTACAAAATACAACACAGGAGACAAGCCGGAAAATAAGAGAAGTAGAAAAATTATATCTAGAGATCCTGGCCTAAAAAGTCCCATCAGTGGACTGTAAAACTGAACTCCACATTTCCTAGCAACCAAGACAGGGAAGAAATTCCGTGGGTTACAGAGATTTTATTGGTAGGCTAGCCATAGAAAGTCTCTTAATTCACGCAGAAGCGAGTGGTTTTCCTAGCCTTCAGTTCTGAAGGAAATATGTCCTGGAGACCAGGCATATTAAAGATACATAAGAATGGTACAGTAGCTACTACTTCTTCAAAGCAAAACAAAAACAAAACTCCTTTGCATAGAAATTTTAGAACTTCCACTGCCTGTAGGTGTTGCAATCTTGTAATGGCCATTTTATACAGTTTATGTCCTATATGTCCATAAATATGTGAAGGTTTTGCCTCAAAGTTCTCCTAATCACACTTCCCCTATGACAGGGTAAGATATGCCATCACTGCCTTGACCCATGTGGCTCGGTTGGTTGGGTGTTCCCCCGCAAAGCAAAAGGTCACCAGTTCGATTCCTGGTCAGGGCACCTGCCAGAGGCAACTGATGTTCTCTCTCACATCAATGTTTCTCCCCTTCTCTTTCTCCCTCCCTTCCCCTCTCTCTCTCTCTCTCTCTCAAAAAAAGAAAAAAAAATCCCATCACTGCCTATACGCCTTGTGCTCGTTCTAAGCTTTTCTGTTTCTATGATCCCTCTTTGTGGAGGCTCAGCTCAATTTTGTCCTTGATCTCTGGTTTGAACAACTGACTTGGATTTCAACTCCAGGTTCTTAATTTGGCAACCTTGGAATTTACTTCCCCTGATGCTGCCTCTAGGCTCAACCATGTGACTTCATTTAGCTGAATGGGCAAGAGTGAACTTGAAAAAGCAGAGGCTTGTCAAGTGTGTGCACGTTTCTGCTTGCACTCTTGCACAGTTGGACCTTCTTTCTCGGATCCGCCCACCACCTGGAGAACATGCCTGAACTGCCCTGTTGTAGGGAAGTGAGAGACATGTGCCACCGAGGCCCCTCCTAGACCAGCCAGCCCCACGAGGAAGCCCGGCCCAAACCAGCAGACCCACGCAGCCCACGGACAGACCCAAGAGCAGTGATAAGTGGCTGTTGTAGTGTATGACACAAGCAATAGCTGACTGATACAGTGGGCAAGCTGATCTCTCCCCTAAACTTAGAGAAGACCACCCTATTTCTGCACAAAAGTGAGTACCATGAACACATAAGTAGCACGAGGGCATTTTATTTTTTCCAGAAAACACAAATCTGAATCTTCTGACATTCGAACGAGTACTCTCAAAGCCACCAAATTCTCCCGCTTTAAGAATGAAAGTCAGTGATGACAGTCATTGACCTGGAAAATTCTAAGCAAGACCTTAATATGACTCTTCAGTCATCAGATATGAGTAAATTATTTCAAGGCCAATGGAGTTTGCATTTGAGTGAGGAGATTCTGGTATCTCTTAAATAGTACAGATTGATAACATTAGTTTGTGAACCATGAAATTGGTAGCTCCTCTCTGATATTTTTGATCTAGCGTTTCAATCTGAATTCACTCTTTCAATTCAAGCATGAATACTTCCATGATTAAAAAAAGAGAAAGACAAGGGAGAGGGAAGAAACCACAGGAGAATGAATGCCATTCAGAAAAGTAGATTAAGCCGGTGACAACAGTAGAGATGGGAGCAGGGTGACCCGGTGTTCCTTGGAACCCGCACCTGGTTGTGAGGACAGAGAGTTGTCAGGGCCAAGATCAGAGAACCACTCCAGCAAACATATGGCAGCAAATTAAATTATCTTTTCAGTGCAAAATAAAATATTCCTGGAGTCAATTAGAGTTGGACCAAGTCCTGACTCTCGTAATTGAATATGGGAAATGATTTGGGGCTGCAGTTTATGTTGATGAAGAAGCAGAACATGTGACGCAGGCTCTTCTCTTTAAAATGTAGTTCTTTTGCATTTAATTCAAATACATACACAAATTTTAGTCTTGATATAGCGGGTACTCCTAAGGCCAGGAAATGACAAAAATGGTCTTTTATGAATAATTTTTTTCTGCTAAAACTTAAGGAAGGTCCATTTTCATATTACTGCCTAAAAGATGGTATCCTGTGTTTCTCTGGCTTAGAGTTTAAAAGTGAATTATTTTCTAGACCACAACCACTAAAATTAAGGCAGGACATTCTGCCAAAACATCTGATCGTTGACAAATTGTTGATGTTAAAACACCCTGATTTAACTGTGATAAGTATTCATGAAAAGATTTGGGTGCCTAGGTACAGTTATTATTTTCTTACCATTGAAGCCCACTTCTTATGTCTGAGGTAGGTCGTTTATTTATTTGAGGTTATCTAGTTGTCTAGTAAAAAGCTTTAGAAATTGCCTTAGTCCTTCCTAGCCAAAGGCGTAGCCTGCTGTGGACAGACCCTATTTCCAGAAGTTATTTTTGATTTTGGGTTGTCCCATGACTCTCGTCAAGTTGTTGTGTTCCTAAGCAGAGCTCAATGATATACAAACACAAGCCAGAATTTCTTTGTTGCAAACGACCTCCTGTTAAAGCCAGAACTGTGTCACTGGTAACCTTGATACCAGAAACTTTGCGATAGAAGCCAGTGTGGGAACTGGGAGAGGGAGGGAGACAGAGAAAACCCCAACCAAGTACAAAAGGGGTGCAAAATGCCTGGAGAGTTTAGAGATAAACAGAATAAAGGCAGGAGCAATTGAAAGTGAAGCATTTACCAACAAGAAGTAATCCAAGTTAAATACCACTCGTGTAAGCATACTGGAAAACTGGCCTTCATGGACCGGGAATGTGTTTTCATATTTTAAAGAACCAGTGCTCTCTTTGTGTTGCAGCTTCTTTCTTATATCATCACCTGTTTTTACTAATTTTATTATCATTGGCTCAACTTTATAAAAGCAATAAAAAAGGGAAAACAAAGAAAAGCAAATTATTAAGGTGAACTTGGAAAAGCAAAAGGTTATATCAAAATGACATTGAAAACACTGGCCCAAGCTTTTGTTTGGGAAATGGGCCATATCACATAGCACATTAAAATTAGAGTGATTTTCTCAGCCCACAACATAGGTGATCCCATGGACTACCGCCTTGCCATGACATAGACATGAGATGGACATGGCCTCTCTGTCTTTCAGAGAAGTTCTATTTTAGTCCTTGGAAAGTGCGTTTGGGTTTCTTTATTTTCTTTTCATTGTACTTCTCCCCCTTACTAACATATTATGTACAGCATGAGGTCTAAGCCTCTTCTCTTTGGTTGGTAATATTGGGAGTTGGAACAACACATTGTTTTAGGGGTTTTGAAGTTTATCAACGATCAGTATGCTTTCTTATAATAGCAGAGTTAAGTAGCATATTCCAAAGGTTTCTTTGGGAGGCTGTTGGTTTTCTTTTTCCTATGATGAGAAGCAGAGTTGTTGTTCCTACCAGTCTTAGACAATTAGGTTTATTTATGTCCATTTGTATTATAGACATGAATCAGTTTAAATTAATTTAGCATCTTTTATTTAGGTTGGCTTTTGAGGTCCTTCATTATAACTGAAAAAGAGCCAACTGATATGAGATCCAGCTGCCAAAAATATTTAAAATTAGAGTTTTCTTGCTTCTCTGTGGCAGAACCTGGGGATGTCTCTTTTTGCTGAACATTTTTCAGGAGGCATTTTAAAGCTGTGTTAAGATCGTTCAGCCTAAGGTCAAAACGAAAGTGTACAGGACTTTTCCTTAGTTCACTGGGTCTTAGGGTCAGCTTCATAGAACTTCAGGGAGAATTCATTCCTGCAAACAAGGTTCATATCCTAACCAGTTACACTAAAGAGGGTAGGAGGCCGATACTCCACTGACACCTGAAAAGTATACGTTCTTCTAATTAAGTAGATGTTTTGCTTAGCAAGTAAAAGAATATTAACTAGACAACTTTTTATATTTTTGTAAACACACTGAGCTATGGAGAAAGAAATAAAAGGGATTTAAATAAAGCAAAGTTTATTTTATTACTAGATGATTGAAATTGAGAACATTACTTTGCGGGTTTTATGATATAGAATGTAGTATATTTATCCTAGTTAAAGCCAAAAGCGTTTCTCTGCCTTCAAAGTTGTATTTATATCTTGTTTTTATTTTTAAAAACATTGTTATGACTGGGGTATTTCCCCAGTGTTCTGAAAAATGGCTCTGCCCTCCTGGGTCACTGCTCTGCACTCAGGGTCATTCTTCCTTTTTCATGAAGGGAAAACATATTTGTATTTTAGAAGTCTTATCAGCTAGCTTCCTGCCTGTAGAATTTGAGGGATGTGACAGCCTTCTTTCCTTTTGTCCTCTCTCCGTCCCTTCTAGTCCACAATGGCAGTGTTTCTGATGGTATGACACTCTCCATAACATTATAGGCCCCCTTCATTTGTACCGAGATTCACTTCGTCGGACAAGGGGTTCCAAGCATATCCTTCCTGGATCATCCAAAGTCTATTCCTGGCTTCTGGTGAGATGGCCAAGGGGATTCCTCAGTTACATGCCTGTGTCTTCAAAGAGCCCTCTCTGTGCCTGAAAACATCTTGATTTTTTTTCCCCCGGGCAATAGCAAAAGGTTGTATATTATTCTCAAATTACTAATGATGAAATTGAAACTGGAGAGGCTACCAGCTTGCCTGAGTCTCTCTCAGGCCACCACAGCCACACCGTGGCCCTTGCTATCCCTCTAACAGCAGGGCTTTGCCCACCTCAAGGTCGTTGCCATTCCTTCTGGCTGGGATTCTCTTC
This sequence comes from Mormoops blainvillei, assembly GCA_004026545.1. NCBI lineage: Eukaryota > Metazoa > Chordata > Mammalia > Chiroptera > Mormoopidae > Mormoops > Mormoops blainvillei. The sequence goes on from PVJD01008581.1 coordinate 23,913, forward strand.
CTCGGGTATTCATTGAACTGAAGGGTTTCCTGGGATGTGGGACTTTTCATGCTAAAGCTGGAAAAGCCCAGGCAAACTGGACAAGCTGGTTACCCAGAGAGAATATATGATCTACAAACACAGGAGTTTGGGTTGCTTACTGGTGTGTCTATAGCCCCTAGCAGAGGGCCTGGTCTATGGTAGGGGCTTGGTAAATATGTGTTATGTGAGTAAATAAATACTATGCAGAGTCAGTGCTGGAAATGGGAGATAATGGGGACAACCATGCAGAGTTTCCAGGGGCTGTATCCTATATCACACTTGATGATGTTGGAGGCACGAGATACACTCTCCAGGGTCTAGTGGCGGTGTGATGGTTCGTTTTATGTGTCAACTTGACTTAGCTAAGGGGTGCCCAGAGATCTCGTAAACATTATTCCTGGTTGTATCTGTGAGGGTATTTTCTGGAGAGATTAGAATTTGGATCACAACCTGAAACTCCAAGGTCGGGGAGGGGTGTAAAACAAAACAGCCTCTGAGACCTGTGTGACCATATCACATAGTTTAACATACATGGAATTTGGTTCCCAGAAGTAGCAGACAGACAGAAAGGGAGGGGGAAAAATGTGCAAAGGGAGAAGGTCAAGAACTTTCCAAAATGATGAATGATATCAATTCATAGGTCGTAAGCTCAACTAATACAAAGAAATCTACACACAAGCACATCACGATTAAACCAAAGGCGAAGGTATTTCATAAAGGCAGCCAGAGGGAAAAAATACATTATATTGAGTGGCTGCAAAACAAATAATGGATGACTTCACCCGAAACGATAGAGGCCACCTTTATGTTGCTGAAAGATGGCTCCAGGCTTTTATCTTAACTGCCAAAATAGTGTTATCATCCACAGACACCCAATATCACCAATGTCATTCTCAGGTGGTTAGAGCCAGGGTAAATTAAGAAGTACTAGGAGCTCCCAGAGACAGAGAGAAATTAAGGGCTTGAATATCACTCACAATGATTTGTGAAAGGGGAATACCAATAAAGGAAATAGAGAAGATAAGTAGAGGTACGACTGAATTGCAGTATTTCTAAAAAAAAAAAAAAAAGTGCTACTGGCATGTGGGTCTGGGTAATTCTCCTCTGAGTGAGGCTGTCGTGCACTGCAGGGTGTTTTGAATCCTTTGATTCCAGAGCAAATGCCAGTGGCTCTCCTGAGTCAGCTATTGTCACCACCAAACTGAGCCCATTGTTTCTCATATTTTCTAATGCTCCAGAAGTCACTATGCCACTGGGTATGACAGGGTTTTCCAACCTCAGCGACATTGACATTTTGGACAATAGGATTATTTGTAGTGGGGGACGGGCATCCTGTGCACTGCAGGATGTTTAGAGGCACTTGTGGCTTCTAATCGATCAAGGTCAGGAGCACCCCTCTGCAAGATGTGATAACCGAAAAATAGCTCCAGACATTGCCAAAGGTCCATTAAGTTCTTTTGGTTGGTCTAATAATTAAATCTACATAAGACTGATTTGATTAATAGAAAATAACCACATTTAATTACAAACACACATATGAGAACCCCACAGACATGAGCGAGTCGGAGACCCCAAGAAGTTCAGAGACAGAAAGTTACAATGTGGTCCATGCGGCATCCTGAGCTAAGGGTGAGGCAGGGCACCCTGGGGCTTCAGAGGGGAGGAAGGTCATTCACAGTACGGAAAAAAGAACCAGGGTTCAGCAATTAGAAATTTGCCCTGCCCTATACATAGGTCATAAAATGTTATCTCTGATTAAAAACTTGTACTGTGGGCAAGGCCCCAAAGTGAGCCCACAGGGTCTCAATTACATTTAGCTCAAAATAATTTACACACCAAAGTGGAGCATCTTAGGGAAAGGCCTATTATGAACCCATTTAGTCCCCTGGTGGGGGAAAACATCTAACCTCCCCCTTTTCCTCCCTGTTGAGAACAACTTGGATATGAGATAGCAAAAAAAAAAAAAAAAAGTGAATCTTTAAAAAGGAGAGAAACACAATATGAGAAAGGAGAGAGGTAAAGAAAAATGTCTAATTAAAACAAAGAAGATGCTTTCAATATGGTAGTGTGTACTGAAGTCTGATTGTTAAATCTAAAAGGTAAATATTGATTTAAGAAATTATTAGGTCATGGAAGAAATTGGGAAGATATCCAGAGAGGCATCAGGCCCTGAAAAGGCCTTGCTTTTGTTTTATTTTGTTTTCCCAAGAAAATGGAGAACTTTGAAACTTAAAGGTGGAAAGATAAGAAGTTGGTAGAAAACGGGAGACTTTTCTACAACAAGCACAGCCCAGAGTGAGCAGAAGGAAGGAAATAATCAAGATCAGAGCGGAATTGAATGACATGGAGACTAAAAGAACAATAAATCCAGGATCAATAAATCTAGGAGCTGGTTCTTTGAAAACAGAAACAAAATGGACAAGCCTTTAAGAAGATTCATCAAGAAAAAAAAGGGAGAGGATGCAAATAAATAAAATCAGAAATGAAAGAGGAGAAATTACAACTGATACCACAGAAATGCAAAGGATTGTAAGAAATTACTGTGAACAACTATATGCCAAGAAATTTGAAAACCTGGGTGAAATGGACAAATTTCTAGAAAAATATAACCTTCCAAAACTGAATGAAGAAGAAGCAGAAAGCCTGAACAGGCTGATAACAGCCGGTGAAATTGAAGCAGTAATCAAAAAACTCCAGGCACACAAAAGCCCTGAACCAGATGGTTTCACAGGAGAATTTTACACAACATTTCAGGAAGAGCTAACCCCTGTCCTTCTCAGACTATTCCAAAAAATCCAAGAAGAGGGAAGACTCCCAAACTCTTTTTATGAGGCCAGCATCATCCTAATCCCAAAACCAGAATAAAGACATGACAAAGAAAGAAAACTACAGGCCAATATTACTGATGAACATAGATGCTAAAATCCTCAACAAAATATTGGCAAACCACATCCAGCAATACATTAAAAAGATCATCCACTATGATCAAGTGGGATTCATCCAAGGGATGCAAGGATGGTATAATATTAGCTAATCAATAAACATAATACATCACAAACAAAAGGAAAGACAAAAATCATATGATCATATCAATAGATGCAGAAAAAGCATTTAATAAGGTACAGCACCCATTTATGATAAACATACACAGCAAAGTGGGAGTAAAGGGAGCATACCTCAACATAATAAAGGCCATATATGAGAAACCTACATCCAACATTATACTGAACAGGCAAAAACTAAAAGTTTTCCCACTAAGATCAGGAACAAGACAAGGATGTCTACTTTTACCACTTCTGTTCAACATAGTATTAGAAGTCCTAACCATAGCCATCAGACAAGAGAAAGAAATAAAAGGCATCCAAATTGGAAAGGAGGAAGTAAAACTGTCATTCTTTGCAGATGACATGATAATGTACATAGAAAACCCTATAGACTCCACCAAAAAACTATTCAACCTAATAAGTGAATTTGGCAAAACAGCAGGATACAAAGCCGATATTCAGAAATCGAAGGCATTTTTGTACACCAACAATGAAATATCAGAATAAAAAATCAGGGGAAAATCCCATTTGCTAGAGCAACAAGGGAAATAAAGTACCTAGGAATAAACTTAACCAAGGCGATACAAGACCTGTACTCAGAAAACTATACAACACTGAAGAAAGAAATTAAGGAAGACACAAATAAATGGAAGCCTATACCATGTTCATGGATTGGAAGAATCAATATCATCAAAATGTCCATACTACCCAAAGCAATTTATAGATTCAATGCAATCCCTATTAAAATACCAATGACATATTTCACAGATATAGAACAAACATTTCAAAAATTTATATGGAGTCATAAACAACCCCAAATAGTTGCAGCAATTTTGAGAAAGAAGAACAAAGTAGGAGGGATCACAATGCCTGACATCAAACTATACTATAAGGCCACTATAATCAAAACAGTCTGGTACTAGCATAAGAACAGACACATAGATCAATGTAACAGAATAGCGAGCACAGAAATAAACCCATGTTTCTATGGTCAATTAATATTTGACAAAGGGGACAGAAACATAAAATGGAGTAAAAATAGCCTCTTCAATAAATAGTGTTGGGAGATCTGGACAGCTACATGCAAAAAAACGAAATTCAACCACCAATCTACACCACACACAAAAATAAACTCAAAATGGATAAAAGATTTAAATATAAGCTGCCACACCATAAAAGTCCTAGAGTAGAACATAGGCAAGAAAATCTCGGATATTCCATGCAGCAATATTTTCACTGATAAGTCCCCTATAACAAGGGACATAAAGGAAAGCATAAACAAATGGGACTTCATCAAAATAAGAAGCTTCTTACCGCAAGTGGGATAAGATGGATAAGGAGAATGTTAACATATTCATTTAATTGAATTCTAGTGGTCTCAGCATCTGTCCTTAGTAGTTAAGGTGAAGGGACCACCCCACTCATGACAGATAACAAGAAAGAGGGACAGACGGTAGATAACATCAAGCTGGGCCAGGGGAGTTAAATCTCCACCACAGTCCCTACACCAGAATAGATTCCGGATGGATCAGTGTTAAACTTGAAAATGGAAATCATAAAAGAACTGGAAGACAATGTGGGTAGATTTTTTAAAAACAATGTGAGCATGTAGAAAAACGTGTTAAGTGTCGATGTAAGAAATACATCCAAAATCCGTAGAGAATTTTTATGGGTTGATTTGGGCCAAACTGATAATTGCTAGAAAGCAAAATCTCAACAAATGGAGAAAGTGCTCCAGAGGATGACAATTTTGCAGCTTATTTTATACATTAGAGTAAAAGGAGAAGACGTAAGAAGGGTTACATGAAATCGATTGGTGGTAGATTAAGGAGGTAGGAGAAAGTAAAGTGGGGACATCTCTGGGGCTGGATAAAAAGGCAAAAGAGAGAAATGCATACATCTTTTTACACTGGTGCGTATGTGATACTGACATTTATAGCACATAGAGATGCTATGCAGGGAGCAATATAATAGGAGGGATTCTGTGGTCTCATGCCCTGAGGAGTCTGGAAAAGGAAATGACTCTCACATTTCAAAGTATCTATTTTAGATGCGAAAATACAATAGACAGGCTCAGTTAAGGCAAAGATTGACCTATTTTTGCCTAAGACATAACTACCCTCCATGACTTGATTTTAGATAGGAATTTTTATGTTCAGACCATCCTATGTGGCTACTTTCAGTCTCTGAGTTTGTAAGGCCAACGTGCAGGCCTCCTGAGCTGGTCAGGTTTAGTATGTGGCCCCTTTTCATCCACAAAAGCATGTTGCAAATTCTAAATTAAGTCCATGAAGGAAAAATTGTTAAACATGACTATATACAATTTTAAAATTCTGCATTGCAAAAATGACATCTTCAAAACAAAAAGATAAATGACAACTGGAAAAATATTGTCATACATGTTATGTGAAGAGAGCCATTTTTGTGACTATACAAAAAATCCATAAGCATATTTTTTAAATGTATATGGAAAAAGACAGAAAAATGAGCAAAGGAAAATGACTAGGCCATTCATAGCAAAGGAAGTACAATAGGGCACTAAAACTATAATTTAAAATTATAAAGAAACAGATTAAAGTAATGAGATACCCTTTGTCTACCAAATTGGCAAATACTACAATACTGAAAATGCCCAATATCAGCGACTGATTAGGAAATGAGTGTCATATCCTCTGAGGAGGCTTGAAGTTGGCCACATCTCTTTGCAGGCTAATTTTGGAATATCGTTCAAAACTAACATCACATGACTCTTTGGCCAAGCAGGTCCACTCCCAGTAGCGTAACAAGAAGACCGTTACCGAATCTCTGCACCAACATCCATGCAGTAGGGTGCTCACTGCAGCCTTGTTTCTGAGAGCCCTGGGAACAACCTTGAGTACTCAGTAGCTGTGGGTTACTCGTATAAAGAATGGTGTTTTCCCCCTGGGTGCAAGAATTACTAAGAAAAAAGCCTAGCTTTAAAAAACAGGGTATTACTCACTATGTTGTACCCCTGAAACCAAGATGTCAAACATAATTGAAGAATAAATTTTTAAAAACACAATAAAACATACCCAGGTTCTTACTTTTACAAAAGAGTAAGTTCAAGTACTCAGGTCAATCCGTGTCTGGTGAAGTCAGAGGCCGCGGCCAGGGATGGGCTGCAGGGTCACGAGGGCTCAGAAGCCCAGCCAGAGTCAGCAGTGCCATTAATATGAAGAGGACTCTGAAGGGAGTACGTGAACCGACAGCCACATGGAGCCAATGTGAATGCGGACTCCTCTCCTTGCAGCCAGGATTTGTCCTAGAGACTGAAGCGGAGCTTAGCGCAGAGGAGAGAAGACAGAACAGCGGCGTTAGCAGACGATGGGGTTTGGGGGGTCGGGAATCAGTAAGACCTAGACAGCACTGCTCAGTGCTTATGCTCAGCTATTTTAATAAAAATCTTTTGTTTAACCAAACTCCTTACAAAGCATCATAAAGTAGAAAATCACATTAGCATTACTCTTCGACTGGATCTTTAGTACTCGCAGAGGCTTGGGATGTCCAGTTCATTACGCTGGTGTGAAACTGGCTACCGCGCTTCCAGTCAAGTTTACATCAGAGAAATTAATTACTGAATTAATTTCTCTAACATGAATAAACTCAAGTGTCACATTCCATATCATCAGGTTAGAGTCTGGGAAAAAAATGATTGTTTCCATAAAAACATTCCACAAGAATGAGGTTGGGGAACGAAAGGCTAAGTGTTTGAAAACAATAGGTAAGTATCCAAAGTACTTCATTTTTAAAATTTGATCTTTATTATATTTTTTCCATTGCCATTTAGTCCCCTGACACTCCCCGCCCCCAAGCAATCCCCACACTGCTGTCCATGACCATGAGTCCAAAATACTTTAAAATAGAGGCAACACCACTAAAGTGGGTGGAGCTACTGAGAATCTTATGTGAATTCTGTTAAAACTCAGGGATACAGTTTCCATTAAATGAAGACACATTGCAACACCTCATTTGGAAACTATCACACATCTGTTTTCATCACTTTTGCATTTTACATAAGAGCTATTCTCTTGCCCACATTTAGTTCAAGGTATTGATCAATACTTAGTTCAATAGTTCTTAGAAATTTCCTCTGGATATATTTTCTACCAATTAAAACATTTTCTCCTCCTTAAGAGCACAAATCAATATATATTTTCTTAGGACCTATTATTTCTGTTTTTGTGGTTTACCTAATGTATTTATGGGAAGGAGTACATTTTGTTAAGAAAAAAGGCACTTTTTGTTTTTCAGTTAAAGCAATTCTCACTGTAAACATTGTTTGCATGCCTGTGTCTGTCTCCCTCCCAGCACACAATGACCATCATCACCACCATCACCTTTAGAAACCTTGGGCCATGCCCTAATAGACACTTAATAAATATTTATTGAATTTAAGATAAAATACCCTTTCTGACTGTGAGAGACACCATCTGTTGCCTGCCCAATATCCATTCTTGTCTCGGAGTCTTCTATGAAGACAACCGTAATTTGTTCAGGTGGGGACAAGAATCTCTATCCAAAGCAAGGGGATGAATTGTGATTGGTCTAAGCCAGCGATAGAAATCTCATTTCTATCCCTCAGGCAGTATTGCTCCACGGGTGGCCATGTAACCCAACTCTAGCCATGGAGGGTTCAGTGAGTCTTCTGAGTGGGGCTTTCAGACATTATTTTGCCCTCCCATTAAAAAAGATCTGACTCAGCTGGCAAACCCCTTTGCCCATCCCTCCGTTCGTTGGAGCACGGGCTGCCTGGAGGTGCAGCAGCTGCCTTGCAATCATGACACATGAGGACAAAAAGAAAACCAACCAAAAATGACAGAGATTCAGAAAGGCAGAAAAGATACATGCCAGCCTCACTGAGCAGCCACAATGATTCTGAGAGAAAAATTGTTTGTGCTTCTCGATATGCAGGAGTGGTAGTCGAGTACTCCAACCACTTGCCACCAAAGCCCTCCTTACCAGCACCACCTTTAAATGTATATAATCAAAGGAAAAATAAGCACTTTGCTCTCAGGAGCGGAATTTCTGGTGCTTCCTACTCTCTCATTCTCCATATTACACTAGTTACTGACTTTGTTGACATTCCCTTCATAATAGGTCTTACTCAAGTTCCCTTCCATATTAGTTTTCTCTCACTCCATAAAAATGACCACAAACACAGCACAGAACAGCATTAATTTGTTATCTCACAGTTCCCGTGGGTCAGGAGTCTGGGCACAGCCGAGCTGAGTTCTCTGCTTCGGGTTTCACGATGTTGAAATAAAAGTGTCAACTGAGCTGCATTTCTTTCTGGACCACAGCGTCCTCTTTTAAGCTCCCGTGGTTGTAGCAGAATTCAGTGCCTTGTAGTTGTGGGACTGAGAAACCCATTTCTGGGTTGGTCACAAGCCAGGGGCTGCTTTCAGCTCCCAGAGTCCACCCACATTCCTGGCCCCCTTCATCCCCAAGTCAGCTTTGGAGAACTTCTCACACACATCAAATCCCTCTTGGGCTTCAAATACCCGATTTCCTCTGTATCTCTTCTCCAGATCCTGATGTAACAGGTTCATGTGCTTAAGTCAGGCTCACCAGGAAAATTCTCCCTGTTTTAAAGTCAACTCCCAGCTGGTGTAGCTCAGTAGATTGAGCACTGGCCTGAGAACCAAAGGGTTGCTGGTTCGATTCCCCAATCAGGGCACATGCCTGGGCTGTGGGCCAGGTCCCTGGAGCGGGTGTGTGTGAGAGGCAACCACACATTGATGTTTCTCTCCCTCTCTTTCTCCCTCCCTTCCCTTCTGTCTAAAAATAAAATAAAATAAAATCTTAAAAAAAAAGGCAACTGATTTGTGTCCTTAATTACATCTGCAAAATCCGTTCACGTATTACATAGATCGTACTACATTCGATGTGCTGCAAAAGGACATTTCTGCCAATAACGAAATGAACATACCATGGTGGTCCCCTGAGATCATAAGGGAGCTGAAATACTATCACCTAGTGATGCAGTACTTGTCATAAGGTCATACTGCAAAGTGTAACTCGCATGTTTGTGGCAACGCTGGTGCAAACCAACCTACTATGCTACCAGTTGTGTAAAAGTATATACATACAATTATGTATAATACATAATGCTTGATAATGATAACAAACAACTGTGTTACTGGTTTATGTACTTATTATATCATACTTTTTATCTTAGAATGTGCTCTTTCTGCTTATAAAAAAAAAAGTTTGCTACAAAACAATGTGCCAGTCTACACCAGTAGCAGCCTCCCAGAGCTCATGTTTATGTATCTTTTGATCACATCATTTTCTCTTGTGCTGCATTATATCTCGTGTAATTTGGTACCGTAATATGCTGTACAGGCTTGTAGTCTGGGAGCAACAGGCTATGCCATGTAGCCTAGGATGTAGTAGGTTATGCCACCCAGGTCAGTGAAGAGCCTTCTGTGATGTTTGCACTACGATGCCATTGCCTACAATTCATTTCTCAGAACTATCCCATTATTAAGCTACACCTGACTATAATTGGGAAAAGGTGTGCATGCATCAGGACTGGGAATCGCGGGACTCTCCCAGAATTCTGCCTACCGCCCCTTCTTATGGGTAGAAATTAGACCTCATGCATGTTGTCTAACTCCCTGTCTTTCCTACTGCAAAATTCTTGTGATGTGTTTGCTCTACTGGCAACTCGCACCCCAGTTACTGCTTACTGTGACTCAGTCCCCAGGGTCTGGTCAACGATTTAGGTTGAATTCCTCATTTTATTTTCAACTCAATTCAGATTGAAGAGGAAAGGGCAAACAGAGTTTCTGCCAGCCTCTCTTTGTTATCTTATTCTTATTTCCACAATATCCAATGGTTTTATGAACGCCATTTTGTAGACAAAACGGCTAAGCCTCAGAATAAGGAAGTGGATTTGTGCCCTCGGTAATACAGCTACAAAGACTTCTTGACTCAAAATCTAGTGTTCTTGGTACTGAATTGCAGACACAATCAGCTAAATCTGGTTTCACCGTATGAAAACAAATGGTCCCTGTTCCAAGGAGTCATTTTGAGGCTAGAAGTTGGTGATATGTAAAAATCTTCTGGTTACTTGATTATTGGATCTCATATTTCCATAGCTTTCCTTCCACTGCTACATAGATGATTTTGCCAACAGTCTTCAAATGGGAGAATATTTGGTCTCACAGCCAAGGTACAGTAGTCTGATCACAACTATTTTGCAAGACTTCCTTAGCTTCAAGTGATTGGTTCTGCATCAGACCATTTGTTACCTAAAAGCCAAACACTGGTGTGTATTTTTAGCAGCACGATTATGCTTCCTCCGTAATTCCGAGCAGCTGACCTCCTCACCAGTTAAAGGACCCATTGGTTGGCCAGCTGCCACATGAACTGTGTTCCGATTGTCAGACGTGTTTTTCTTTCTTATCGTCATTGTTGGAGGTGCCATCCTCTCCTGAAGCAACACAATTTCCACCAAAGAGTATACCTGAGACAGATGATTCACTTACATATGCTCCATTAACCCAATTGAAGTTGGTACAATGAAGCTCTTGTCTTTGTGTTTTGAAATGAACATAATCAAATCCAAATCACCTGAGGAAAACAGATCCGAATCCATTTTAATGGTGTCATATGAACCAAACATGTAATTATTTGTATTAAAATAAAAACAGCCCATGTATTGTGACCAACATCCAGTGGTACTGGTTTCTGAACATAATGGGTTTCTTCTTTAAAATATTCAGTTAGTACATGGAGACCTACCACAGTTCCTAAGATGATAACTGGTTTCACTTTCATGTTTTTAAAACCAATATATATAGTTTAGTGACTGAGCTAATGCTGAATAACTACGTGTGTGTGTGTATTTTTGTAAATTAATACTTAGAGAAGTTTCATCAGTCTTCTTTCAGAGTTAAACTTACTAATCTGAAACATATTTGGACTTGTGTGGAATAGGATAATTTGTTATTTCAACCTTACCCACATACGGCCTCTTTCGAAGATCTCCATTGGGCATTTTGCTATCTCTTCCCTCACATCCGCTTCACATCACTTTCTGACTTCGGCCCACACCATTCTCTGTTTCTACTTCTCTTGGTGCTGTGCCTTCCAACTTTTATCTGTTAAATTCCCCCCACCCCTGATCTCCACTTGTCTGAGTCTTTCCCACCGTGGATGGACCTTCTCAAATCCTACCTCCTCCGTAATGCATCCTTTGTTCTCCAGTTGTATTTAACTTCTACCTCCCTTCTTGCCACTGCCATCTTTAATTGCAATCTGGCTATTATCAGACCCACCTCTTTCTTCCCCCACGCTACTCATGGAGGCTAAGGACTATGTTAATTTCTCTTTTCAACTTTCTACCCTTAAAGCATTAAAACAGAGCTTTTCCTTTAGCTGGTGCGAACCCATTCAGCATGGAGTTGAATCCTGTTTTTTGTTTTGTTTTGTTTTGTTTTGTTTTTCTTTTCTTGCTCTGATCAACAAGGATTCGGACTTGCATCATATGTGTTTTGTAGATCTTGGAGCTAGAGTGCCCTTTGAGCAACATGGGGGAATGCCTTGATGCATAGTTGGGGAACGTCATTTTTAGAGCAGGAGCAGAATCACTAAATGAGCAGAGCCCCACATCCTGGAGGGAGCTGGAAGCCAGCCGGGGAGGCGAGCAGGCCGTCCAACCCAACCTTCCTTCAGAATAGACTAGTTCGATCCTGTCTTCCTTACTCTAGGCTAGAAGCTATTTACCAGTTCAGCACAAAATGTTGGCCTTTCTGATAATGTCATAGACAATTGCCACGCAAGGGAATTAAATGGGACTTCTCCCCCACAGCCACTTAAGGGGAGAAAAGCATTTTTTTGGTCCTGCATTACATGATTGTTCCATAGTTAGACCGCTAGTGAGCTGACAGTGCTACTTAAGAATGGATTAAAGTTATATTTCACAGCAAGTGATTTAACCTTTCTGAATCTCAGTTTTCTCCTCTGTCAGATAGGGTAATAGTACCTTTTCTAAACTTTTTGGTTGCTGTGATGATTAGAGGTAATGTTTATAAAGGACCAGCTTGTACCATCTGCCCCCCTGGGTCTGAGAGTGTTGGACGTGGACCGGGACTACCCCACCGGCTGGGTCTCCAGTTCGCTGGCTCAGCCTGCAGACCTTGGAACTTGCCAGCCTGTCCGTAATCACACGAGCCACTTCCTGTGAGGAATCTTGTGATATACATATTTACATACACAGCGATATGCATCAACGGGAAGTGTATATGCAGATGCAGGCGCAGATGTAAATGTAGACGTATATTCTATTACAGATTCTGTTTCCTTGGAGAACCCTGGCTCTCGGCATTATCTGACACAGAAAGAAACCGAGGTCAGAAGCTCATTACCTATTGAAAAGAATGGGGGTCATGGTTAGGAAATCCACTGGTGGCACTTGGGTAATCAGGAAATAAAGGGACGACAGGTTCCTGTGCTGAGTCATAGGAAGTGGGTGAGTCACAGCAAGTTGCTCAGAGCTGCTGGCCAGACCTCACGTCAGTCATCTGGGGGAGCAGCCACCAGGCTGCCCCCTGCCGCAGCGGCAAGATGGCTTCTGCATTGTTCACAGTTTCAAATACACACCAGCATCTCTCAGGGGAGGGATCTCACCCGGGTCTCCGCCAGTAAGAGCGAGTTTGGGAAATGTAGCGCTTAGGTCTCCAGCCCCTGTGAAAAATGGGAGAGCTTAGGAATACTGTTTTTAAAAATCAGAGAAAAGAAATAAGTCTAATCTATAAGGTAAAGTTCTGTTGATTTGAATAACAACAATAAACAAAATTGTCCTCTTTCCTCCCAAGTAGCAAAGGCCCTCCCTTACAGCTGCAATGGCACTAGAAGATGATGTGGGGACTCCTGCCTGTTGACTCTCTGAAGTGTCTGTCATCTCAGGAGCCCAGCACTTGAAGTAAGTGGCAGAGCCACTTTCTCCTGGAAGTCCGTAAGTTGTGGGTGATATTTATTATTTCTAGGTCAGTGATATTGGGCCGGTTTCAGTGACGCTATTCCCTGACACTAACCACCAAAGCGAATGCTAAAAGCATAGGAAAAGAAATTGAAACCATAAGCCAGGTTCAGGAGAATATTTTGCATTAGCTACAACAAAGGGACAAGTTCCTGGCTGTTATGAATCAAAAGCTCACTTGTGTGAAAGTAATCTGCAAAATCACTCAAAGAACTCTCCGGCATTCTTTCTAGTGTTCAGCAGATCCACAGATACCAATGACCTCAGCTATGCAAATGGTATTTACCATGCCTAATAAACTCAGTTAGTAAACTAGAATGTGAATTTATAAGTATTTATTAACCAAGTAACACACTGATATGTATTTTTTTAGATTTTATTTATTTATTTTTAGAGAGAGGGGAATGGAGAGAGGGAGAGGCACACCCATGTGTGAGATAAACACCTACCAGTTGCCTCTCTCACACTCCCAAATGGGGACCTGGCCAGCAACCCAGGCATGTACCCTGACTGGGAATCAAACCTGTGACCTTTCAGTTTGCCGGAGGGTGCCCCACCCACTGAGTCACACCAGTCAGGGCCACACTGATATTTTAGTGGGGCACAATATCAACATTAAAAAAAAATCGTAACAGCTGTATTATTTATGACTGCAAAACTTAGAGGTAACACAGGCAGTTCAGAAGTCAAAGCATGTTTGACCGTCCTGTTTGCCTCCTGTGATCACTTCAGCAGATCATCAAGAAAGTTGTTCTTCGCTGTGCACTGACCACAATGTTAGCATTAAGCTGAGATGAATGGCACTCAAACACAATGTTTACAAAAATATCACCTCAGAAAGTGAATTAGCCAAATGATGTAGGTTAAGCTACGTCAACAGTGATACAGGTACAAAAAAACAAAACAAAACTGGGGGACCTGGAGAAAGTTCTGTTATAGTTAAAGTAAGGGAGAAATAAGCATCTCGTTAACTTCATGAAATGACCCTTCAAGAAAAGTAAGATATAGAATGATAGTATTGTCGTTTCATAGATGGTTAAACTTGGGCACAGAGAAGAGAATTGCTCAAGGACTGAGGGGCCTGGATTTGAACCTGGGTGTGCCTGACTCTGAAACCCACACAACCAGATCATTCTGCTGCCAGCATTATTGGTAATAGGAAAGGGCATTATTAGCGATGAGAAAACACCAGAGGCAAAGTTACAAATTTGCATTCTCTTAATTATTCTTCTGGGAAAGTATTTGCGATTAATGCAAGACAACATATCACCAATATGTAAACATAAACTTGAGGGGACTGCTGCAAATGTCGACATGGGCAAAATTTAAACATGTGCAAGGAAATTCAAACACAGGGTCATTTACTGACAGTCACTAGCTATGCTCCAGAAGATTCAGAGGCCAAACTTAGCACTAGGTTTACTGATACAGATGACTGTCTGTCTTCTCCCCTGCCTTTTAATTCCGTAAGATGGGAGACCATGATTTTTTCTTGTGTCGAACTAACACTGGAAGATGGAATTCTGTTGGAAAACAGTGCTACTGATCAGCACGGGCCTTTATTATTTTAAATGCAGTGGATATAAACCCAAATCCTTCAGGGGCCAAGCAGGCAATGAAATGTGTAATCAAGGGAGGATGTAACATAATACAGAATGGGGAGCACCGTGGAAACCTCCAGAATGATGTCCAGTCTAGAGATAGCAGCAGATGTTCAGCTTAGCTGTCGCCACCATGAATTTGGGCCTAGTGATATCAGAGCTCCTCGTTTTTTAAGAGAGGCTAGACGTCTTTATTTTACTTAATAACATCACCTGATATTTAAAGGTTGGCAGTTAATTCCATTTTGAAGATCAAGGTGTGGGCTGCACTTTGAGGCCTGTGTCCTACCTGTTGGTTCCAGTGTGCCGATAGTGCTGACCTTTGTCTGCACACCGGGGTCAGGAGTCCTCTGGGCTTCAGGAATGCTGATGCTTGAAGCCATGGTGTAGCATGGACTCAAAGAACCTGAATAGGCCGGTGGCATGGTCAGGGCTTTTGTATAGAGTGGGCTCTACAGCCCTATGTACTCAAGCCGGCTACAGATTGGTCATTGACCTGTTGTGGACAGTAGTCATTGTCCTAAATGCTTCAGAGCTGAAAGGACCTTTAGAGCCCTGCCCTCAACAGCAAGAACACTGAGACCTGACGGGTTCCGCACTGTATCCTTCATTGCCCGTGGCCCTTCTCACCACAAGATGACTTATTAGGTTGCCAAGCTAGAAACTCAAAAGCCCCTAAAAGTTGTTATTGTCTACCAGGTGAGTTTGGCAGGGGCATTGTTCATTTGTGGCCCGCATCATCTCTTGGTAGAGTTACTCACAATGACCTCTTTTATATGGATACCTTAAAAACCTGCTTCTCCCCCTAACCGAGTCTGACCAGTTAAAAAGTCCTAAAAGAACAGTAAGTTTCCTTTCTAAGTAACCCCCTGGGTGGGCTCATACATTTGATCTTTTTTGTCCACCAGATACTCTATGTTGTTTTAAATTAAACAACTGTATAAAGTTAGAAACACAGTATGTGACTGTGAAAAATTCAAACAAAAGTCAAGAACTGAGTAAGAGCTGAAGCTCCCTGTTATCACTTCTCCCTTGCCAGGAGTTAGCTACTGCTGACAAATAGGTACTTTTCTGTTTTTTCCCCATTCTTTTGCTTGGACAGGCACACACACACACACATGTATTTATTTTATGTTTCTAGCAGCTTTATTGAGATATAACCATCCTGCAATAAATGCACATATTTTAAGTGTAGGGTCTGATAAGATTTTTATAATTTGATAAGATATATATATACACTCATGAAATGACAACCACAATAAAGACAATGAACATGTTCAACACCTGAGAAAGATTCTCTGTGCCCTTGGTTATTCTTTTTCTAAAACAATTTTTTCATTTTTCAATTACAGTTGATATACAATATTTTATTAGTTTCAGATGTATAACATAGTGATTAGACATTCATCTAACCCACAAAGTAAATACCTCAGTGAATATAGTACCCACCTGACTTCATACTTAGTTATCACAATATTATTGACTATATGCTCTATGGTGTACTTTACATCCTTGAGACTATTCTGCAACTACCAACTTGTACCTCTTAATCCCTTCACCTTTTTCACTCATCCTCCTAACCTCCTTCCATCTGGCAACCATCAAAATGTTTTCTGTGTCTGCGAGTTTGTTTCTGTTTTGTTTGTTTATTTTGTTTTTCAGATTCCACATATAAGTAAAATCACATGGTATTTGTCTTTCTCTGACTTATTTCACTTAGCATAATACCCTCTAGGTCCATCTGTGTTGTTGCAGATGGCAACGTTTTGTTTTGTTTTTTTATGGCTGAGTAATATTCCATTGTATATACATACCACTTCTTTATCCATTCATCTGTTGATGGACACTTAGGGGGCTTCCACATCCTGATTATTGTAAATAATGCTGCAATGAACATATGGGTGCTTTTGTCTTTCTGAATTAGTGTCTTTGGTTTCTTTGGATAAATGCCCAGGACTGGAATTGCTGCACCTTTCTTTGGTTTAAAGTCTGTTTTGGCTGGTATAAGTATTGTGACTCCAGCTTTTCTTTTTGATGTATATTTCTATGGAATCTCTTTCTCCATTCCTTTACTTTCGTTCTGTGTGTGTCTTTCG
Source organism: Mormoops blainvillei (assembly GCA_004026545.1). Lineage (NCBI taxonomy): Eukaryota > Metazoa > Chordata > Mammalia > Chiroptera > Mormoopidae > Mormoops > Mormoops blainvillei. The sequence continues at coordinate 40,684 of PVJD01008581.1, forward strand.
ATCTGAAGGGTGTCTCTTGTAGGCAGTATATGTAAGTGTCATGCTTTCTTATTTGTTTAGCCACCCTGTTTTTTGATTAGAGTATTTAATCCATTTATGTTTAAAGTAACCATTGATAGATATTTAGTTACTACCATTTTATTCTTTATATTTTTGATCTTCTTTTTCTTTTTAAAGAAGTCCTTTTAACATTCTTTGTAATACTGGTTTGGTTGTGATGAACCCCTTTAGCTTTTTCTTTTCTGGGACACACAGGTGTTTTAATATCTTAAACATAAATAGCAACATGATATACCTATTGCCCCATAGTATTCTGGAACTTTCTTTGTTTATTAGGTAACTCACGTTGGAGGTGAATGTCTATGAAGTTTTCCAACTAACTTTCCACTTATAGATTATTTATGAATTTAAATATATGCATTAAGCATAACTGAAAAATGCTTCATTAAAATTTGGAAACTTATCAATAGGTAGATGAGATTTTAAAATTTCAATAACTAAGTGATACAGCCTTACCAGATCCATATAATGAATACAGTCTTGGAAGGTGTTATGCTAACTGTATTTGTAAACTGAGTCACACTATAAAAATGTGCAGGAAACTGATTGTTGGAGAAGACTCAACAATGAGTGACATTAATAGGGAATATTCTTCAGGAATAAAGGTGAGCCCTGGCTGGTGGAATAAAGGTGAGCTCAGTGGATTGAGCACCTACCTGTGAACCAAAGGGTCACTGGTTCAATTCCCCCGTCAGGGCACATGCCTGAGTTGCAGGCCAGGTCCCCAGTAGGGGGCGCGCGGGAGACAACCACATATTGATGTTTCTCTCCCTCTCTTTCTCCCTCCCTTCCCCTAGGTCTAAAAATAAAATAAATAAAATCTTTAAAAAAGAGAAAAGGGAATAAAAATGACCATGCCTAATAGACCACTTGTGAACAAATACATTTCTTTGTCTGAAGTAGGGGCACTCTGTGCATTGACCAAGTCCGACGTAATTGGATGAAATGTTCCCTTTGCTTTATTAGATGTTTTGATGTTTTATCAGAACATAAGCCAAAGAAAAAAAAGGACTTACTTTTAAAAGTTGGCTGGCATGAGCGTTCTCCTTTCCCCCAAGCTCTTTAGCTAGGTACAGTTTGCTAAACTTGAAAACGTTCCTCACAGCATGGTAAAATCCATCAGTACTCACTGGAGAAAACCATTTGGTTTCAGATGATTTAATTCAACTGGATTCAAACCAAGAAGTCCTGGCCGAAAGCACACTCTTAACCAATATTCATGGTTGTGAGAGCAAGCAAACTGGGCCATTCCTTGAAAGTTTGCTGCAGGGAAAATCCAAAACTCTAGTCTTTCTTTCATTGTTTTCCTTCTTTCTGTTCCCCTGTTGGCAGGAACATCACCCACAATTGTTTCTTTTTTTAATCAAATTGTTTTAAAGCAGTCTGAAATGATTTTTTTCCTCCTCTAAAAAGAAAATTTTATTATTATGTTTGATGCTTTATTGAAAATGTCCAGATAGAAACAAAATGTTTTTCATTAGTTAGAGGGAAGAAAGACGTTCCCACCCAAACAATGCAAATCAAGTTCTATGCTTTATATTTCAAAATTTCAGTCAACTGGGTAATCCATGAATCCTAGGGCTCTGATCAATATACCAACAACTGATATGCCTATAATCTGCTAAAACTATTAATCCTCAGGTACTTTACATGCAAAGATACAAATTGGCATTAATTAAAAAACTGCCAATAACCAAATTCACATATAGTAGTTGGTAAATTTTGAAACGGTTTTGTGCCCTGAGTCTTCGTGGATCTCAGAATGACTCACCCATATAAAGTGACTAGATTTCCAGCAAAGCCAAGGAAGCAATTGGATTAACCATGAGGTGAAATATTCTTAATAGTTTCATTCTCAGTTCCAGAATCTCTTAGGAAGTCTGGACTCTTCAGCCCTCTCCAATACCCCCAGGGTCTGAGGTGGGTAGGAATTGGTAGTTTCCATGGAAGCAAGAGAGAGTCTGTCTCCAGCAACAAGAGGTGGGTAGGGCTTTGGTGATCCTGTGACAGTGACAAAGGTGGGAAGCTCTCAGTTTCATTTCTAGGGTCTCAGTTTTCATGTCCTTCCAATGCCTGGCTGGCTGAGCTAGGCCTCTTCTGGCCACAAGTAACAGAAGCAGGCAATTGCTACCAAGGATTTGGGGATAAGTCTGGAACTAGGGGCAGGAAGAACAACACGGTGACTGGAACTAGGTAGCATAGCGCAGCCCCTTGGGAGTCATTTGCTGTCCTTGCCTGACTTCTCTATATGTCTGCCTTATTTCCCCCTTGTATGGCAGAATTGTCTGCACCAGTGTGGTCTCCAGCTTTGGAATTTCTTCTCTTTTGTTTAACAAATACTGGGATCTTTGAATCCAAATTCCCAAAGAGAATGCATTTGACGAGTCCAAATTTGGTCAGGTGTCCAGCCAAGGGTCAATTAGCCTTGGCTGAGGGCTCAAACATGGCTGCCAATCTCCTCCCCTATTCCTGTCCCATCCCATAGGTAAGACAGTGGATGGAGGAGGAAGGAAATTCTCCCATAAGAGCAGCGTGAGGTGGTAGACCTTACAAAAAGTATCTAATACATTCTGTCACTTTGGGAAAAATCACCTGACATCTCGGAGCCTCAGTTTTTCTCGTTTATAAAAGGGAAACACAACTACATGCTTTCCAGTGTTGCTGCAGAATTTACATGTGACAATTTTAAAATGAGTTGTTAACTCTGAGAACATTTTAAAATGTGAGATTTAACTTTGTCTAGAACAATGTTCATTGACTCAGTATTTATTGAGTAGTTAACTACACACCGGGAATAATTTTCATATGAAAGTCAAGAGTAAAGATAAATTCTTGGAATAGAATGTATTTTAGTAATAAAGAGAACAGGTATTGGAGTCAGACAGATCTGGGTTAAATCGTCCTCTCCCAGCTAACAGTTGTGTGGCTTTGGGCAAGTTTCCTATCTCCGAGCCTCAGTTTTCTCATCTGTAAAATGGGAACACTTCTTTCTCTTACAGCCTAACTGGCCCTACTTGATCTAGCGTTCTGCCCACTTCTCCTAAGTCTACCCCTGCCCTCAGTCTCTCCAGCCATGCTGGCCTCCACGTGGTTCCTCCAACATGCTGACCTCGGGCCTGACTCAGGGCCTCTACAACTGTCATTTCCTCTATCTGGAATTTCCTGATCTTGACAAGGCAAGGTCCTCTTTTCTTTCAGGTCTCTGCACAAATACCCGCTTCTTGGAGTAGCCATGTTACCTAAATATGTCATGCTCTTCCCCCACCCATGATGCTCTTCTCTCTCCAGAACAATTATCACTCCCTAAAAATACATGTTTATTTGATTTCCTGTTATCTGTCTCCCCTACTGAAATATAAGCTGCATGATTAAGGGGCTCCATTTCTTTTTTAAGATTTTATTTATTTATTTTTACAGAGAGGGGAATGGAGGAAGAAAGAAGGTAAAAAACATCAATCGGTTGCCTCTTGTATACACGCTGACCAGGGACCAAACTGCAAATCAGGCCTCTGCCCTGACCAGGAATCAAACCAGTGACTTTTTGCTTTGTGGGACGATTCCCAACCAACTAAACTATATTGGTCAGCACCGTATTGCAAACTGATGTAGCCCCAGACCCAGAATAGTGCCAGACATTATGTACATTTTGTCAAATACACAGATGATGAGTGGCTACTTCATTGAGCTGCTGGGAGGAGATAAGGTGATTCAATTAGCCATGGTATGAAAGTGCAGAGTGCATATCTGGCACGGAGCGAGTACTTCCACTAGGCTGAACAGTGTTCCCCCAAAACTCATGTCTACCCAGAACCTGTGAATGTGATCTTATTTGGAAACAGAGTTTTTGCAGATGTCATCACATTAAAAATGGGGTCATGCTGGATTTGAGTGGATCCTTATACAATGCCTGGTGTCCTTATAAGAGTGAGATTTGGATGGAGTTGCACAGGGAGACCATGTGATCACAGAGGAAGAGATTGGAGTGATACTGCCAAGAGCCAAGGACCTCCACACACAATAGCCTTATAAGAAAGATAAGAAGTGAGGATTATCATCTTCTCACAGGAAGAAATGGAGGCAACAGCCAATAGCAGCTAGTTGTACCTGCTCTTCCCAGGAGATAAAATGCATTTTCTGAATATTACAATTCTTTGGCCTTATGCTACATGTACCATGCTTTGCTTTGCCTCCTCCCACCCACCCCCTGCTCCCAGTTGTGAGAAAGGAAAATTGAAGGTCAAATTTGGGAAACACATCACTCAGGTGAATTCATGGCAGAACATGTTTCTTCAACACAGATAAAGAACAGGTCCTGACTTACTACAACTCCAGCTTTTAAAATTAAACTACAGGGTTTGGTCCCAGTGATTGTAAATGACAGCAACGATGCTGAGAGACACCTTCTTTCCAGGGCTGGACATCTGTGTATGACACAGCTGGATTGGGACAGCAGCTCTGTGCTGCTTCTGTAAATTAAGTAGAAAATGGTATCTCCTAAGAGTTTCATTGTTCTTTCTGCCCGCTTGATCTTGTTCTCCAGATAGGTTTGGGAACGAGAGCGGAAACTAAGGCATGAGGAAAACTAAATCATTCTTGAAAACTACATTCCAGAGACTTCTAGACTGAACGCACAACTCAGTAAACAAAGTAGTGGCAGGTGTTTGTTGACAGTCATTTGTGTAACCAAATGCTTAGTAGCCTTTGTACAGGCAACCAGGAAACGTGCCCCCTTCTGCTGCAAAGGAAGACAGAAGGATTGAATTGCACTTTTGTTGCGGGCTGATCAGCTGCGCGCAATTGGATTGCTGTCTCTCACTCCTTGTGAGAAAACGCAGAGGCCCTTTCACGGGATCTCAGCGTGCCTGCAAGCAGATTCTGGAGACAGGAGGGAACACCAACGTGGCTCCGCAGGTCGTTTCCTTGGCTGCTCTGCAGAGATCCCTAGTGCAGGCGGAGCTGCGGTGAGATGTCAAATCCCCCACCCAGTCCTTCAGCACTTTGTCCTCTTCGGGTCTAAAGGTTCCGAAAGATCTTGTTCCGTCTTCCCCGCGCCATTGTTCAAATAGAGGCAGAGAAGGGAAAAGATAGGAGGAGGGGCAAGCGTCAGCTTCCTCAAAGCAGAAAACCGAGAAAGATTCAGGTTTTGTACCTATGCTTCTAAAAGAGTTTTCCCCGTTGCCAAATCACAAGGGGAGGGGCAGGGACGCAGAGGATGACTCAGATACACTTTCAGTCTCCTCGGCTCTTGAGCAAGGTCGAGGAACTTCGGCCTTTGGCGAGATGTTGCATCAGGCAGAGTATGGGACGAATTTGGGGGTTTTTCCCTAGAGGTCTTGACTTGCCCGGAGCGGTCAAAGGCGAGAGTAGAGGGCCGGCTGGGGGTGGGAGTCGGGGGAATCTGACCTCGCCTTAGGCTCAAAAGTGAAAGGAAGGTGACTACGGCATCAGCCGGCACTCGGCAGGTGGGACTCCCGCAAGTTCACATGGGCTCCGCCGCTCCCCATTAGGTGGCACGTCTGCACCAGCTGGGAGTGGGTGGAGGCGCGGTCGTGCTGGGAGGAGGTTTAGGCACCTGTGCTGCTCCGCCCAGTCCCGACCTGACAGACGCTGGGTAGCGCCCGAGCCGGAGGGGAAGGGAAGGCGGGCGGACGTGCCCGGCGAAGGGTGGAGGCGCACACCTGGGCTTCGGTGCGCCGGGGCGGGGGCGGGCGCTAGGACCCGAGCGGCGCACCTGTTGGCGGGCTCCCTGAGCCCCGCCCGCCCTCCTCCCCTAGTGCTGGGCCGGCTGGTGCGAGGGCCAGGGCCAGTGAGAGCAGAGGGCCCTGGCGCGGCAGTGGCATCGGCGTCTCGGGCGCACCATGGCCGAGCTGCTGCGGAGCCTGCAGGATTCCCAGCTCGTCGCCCGCTTCCAGCGCCGCTGCGGGCTCTTCCCGGGGCCGGATGAAGGCCCCCAAGAAAACAGCGCGGGCCTCGCGGAGGGCGTGGCGCGGGCGCCCGGGGTCGATCACTACCTCGCGGCCAACGACAAGGGCAGCGGGGGACCGGCCAATGGGCTGCGCAGAGTCCCGGCCCCGCAGGTAACCGCGGGCCAGGTGTTCGTGGGGGGGGGGGGGGAGAGGGCAGCCCCCTCCGCTTCCTGCGGACTTGCTGGTCCAGGTGACTCGGCGACACGGAGACGCGCGAGCGCAGAGCCTCCCCGGCTCAGAGGGCGCCCTCCCCCGCAGCGACCCGGCTTCTGGTGCTGTGTGCGGAGGGGAGGGGGCCTCCGGGGTCCAATCACCAGGACACCACACTCTAACGCTGCCAGGCGGCAGCCAGGTCTAGTCAGACTTCAGATGCCCCCAGAGCTTTAAATGCGGTCTATTTAGAGAGTTTCTACCTTCCTAAGAAGTTAAATTTATGTACATGTATCTTCTTCCAAATGTTTAAGGGTTACGTAATTGAAAAACGGAGAAGAGATGTCCTTGGCATTTTCGTGACAGGCTTCCCTGGGGAGAAATTCTGAGAACTACCCCAGGATTCATGAGTTTCCGCCCCATCCCCCCTTTCCTGATCCACATTAACGGGGTGTAGAGGGGCTCAATGTGCCCTTTGCCTTTTGCATCCCCCGCTCTGAAGATAGAACTTTGGGTATAAATATTGCTCCTGGAAGATTTACACACACTGCCCGCTCCTTCCCTCATAACCCGCCCCCCAACCCACCTCCTGCCAGGGATGAGCTCCTAACAGCGCTTCACTCTCGCCCTTCCCCCAGAGCTTCGCGGGCCCTCCTGCTTGGTGGGACTTGTATTAACTGGCACCAGTGACTCTTAACAGATGCTGTCAGGAGGGAAGCTCACCACGCTCCCCTCTAGGTGTTCCGAGTGTGGTTATACAACCCACTGCGGCTTTGGGAAGCCGGCGTGTGTTGTCGCAGTGCACAGGGACTCTAGGCGGCAGGGACCAGACAGGCTGCAGAGGCTAACGTGCCAGGGCTTCTGTCTGCCAGGGAGGAGGGCTGCCTCTGGGAGGGAGGGCTCTCTGCCGCAGTGAGGTGCCCTGGGCACCCACAGAAATTGCCCTTTCTCTGGGGGAGGTAAAAAGTGTGGCCCAGAGGACAGAAGCATTGTATTAACAATTCCAGCTCTCCCCTTTGGGGCCGGGTGCGGGGGGATGGGGGGCGTGGAGGAAGCCCCATTTTTTCTCTCTGGAAATTTTGGTAACAGGAAGGTGACATTTATTTTTGTATCGATTTCTAGTAACTGAGGACCTGGCTTCTATGCTCAGTGGAATATTGTGGGCATTGAATTACAGAATTTGAGATGGCGGTGGGGGAGGGGGCTTGTGTGTTCCACTCTAGAGAAATCCTCCTCTACAATAGTGTGTTCTCCTTTTATTTTTCCTTCTCTGTCCCACATGCTATCCAGTAACTTTCAGATGAGTTTGGGACAGCTCTTCCTCTTCACTCGTCTTAAAAATGGGGCAGAGTGGGGAGGTGAAGACCATTCACCGTCATGAAATGTGGCCGGGAATTTTCTGTGCGCCCACTGTTGACGCCCGCAGACAGATGCTCGGACTGCTTTCTCTTGCTCTCTCCTGAAGCTTCGACTCTGCGTCCCCAATTCAGAAAGCTGAAGGAGAGTGCCTTTCCAGCTGTTTTACACATCACCCTGGTGATGTGTTCTGGAAAAGGATCCTCTTGCCCTTTAAAAGCGTGATCAGCAGATTTCTCACAGAGAGCAGCATCTTTCTGTTGCATGAAGAGCCTGATTATTCACTGAACCAAATGCAAGGAGTTTCCCACTTCCCCTCCAACACACAAGTCACTCACTATAGAGCAGGAAAAAGCAAGAGTGGGCTAAAAATTCCTGATAAGGAATCACCATGGTGATGCGTGATGGAGGGAAAACACATGACAGCATTTGATAAGTGAGAGGTTCGCAAATATTTTTAAAGGTGGGTTGGTTTCCAGTGACTTGGGAAGATGAATTTGCATTTAGGTGGAGTTCCCAAAAAGAAATGGTTGCACACCTGCCCCAGAGACGCGACAGGACTCTAAGGGGAGGGCTGAAGAAGCTTTTCTACAACAGCTGTCCATCCCCCTCTGGCCTTTGCCCAGACTGGGGCCTGCCTGAGCTGCCTGTCCTTTCTTTAAATAATACCCCCTCACCCTTCAGTGTCAAAGGTCGGTTCCTCAAGAGACACCTTTACTCACCTTCCATTTTCACCCACTTTTATAGGTTCCCTTTTTTTCTTGTGTTTCTTCATTACAGCATTTATCACACTGTCTAAACACATCTTTTTTTTTTTTAAATCCTCACCTGAGAATATATCTATTGAATTGAGAGAGAGAAAGGAAAAGAGAGAGAGAGAGAGAGAAATATCAATCAATTGCCTCCATAGGCCCCCGGAGCTGGGATAGAACCCAAAACCTAGGTATGTTTTGGGCTCTGACAGGGAATGGAACCCACAACCTTTTGGTATATGGGAATACGCTCCAGCCAGCTGAGCCAGCCGGCCAGGGTGTGAATACACCTTTGGGTGGAGATATGATTATTGCCAGTCTCCTGCAGTGGAAGGTAAGGCCTAAGAATTCGGGAAGCATGTCTGGTGTGCTCTTTATTCCCCACATCCCCCACTCGACTCTATCCTTGTGGCCTGCCACGCGGGACCCCAGGGGATGTTGTGAGTACACGAGTGTGGACTGCAATATGAAATCAGCCCTTTAAAGCAAGGTAAGGGTTTCTTGCAGAGAAGTGCCTCCTTGCCGCTCTGACAGCCTGGGCCTTCAGTCAGCCAAATGGCAGGGGCTTCCTCTTTCGCATCCAACACACAGCTGTATTCACTGGGAGCCGGGAAAAGGAAAAGAGGGCTAAAAATTCAAGACAAAAAAGTGGAAGCTTTTTAAAAATTTAAGAGTGAATATTGAAAATCAAAAATTTCCACGCACATAAGCCTAGAAGTCAGGTAATGCTAGGACATCAACCTAAGAGCCGTCAAAAAATAGAGAGGTTGTTTTCTTCATTCGAGTGACTTTAGATTGTAACAAATCTAATTTTATCAACTCCCGCCTTTTCTATATTTAATTCTTAAAACAGATCAAGTACACAAATGATTGAACGAGGACTTTCCTTTACAGGTTCTCTTAACATTCACACTACTAGCTTAAAGACTAACTACATCTTTTGCAAATCAGAGTTGGGCTTGGCTTATAAATAGCTGTCATTGAATAAGTCAGATAGGACTTTGGGTATGCCCCAATAGTCATGAATTTCACAGACTTTTGAGTCCTCAAGGGTTAAATGCTTTGTTGACTTTCCAAGTGCCCACGCAACAAGATCTTTTGACTCTCAAGTCTAAACTTTTTCTACAGTGCATCTTCCAGAGAGACATTCAGTGGCTTCACTTATTCCATTGCACTGAGAAGGTGTGAAGTGTTGGGGCTTATATAGTTGGGGGCAGAGTGGAGATTGGGTAGAAAGAGAAATTTCTTTTGGTGTGCAAGGGTAGCTATTGGAGGACATTCTTGGCAGTAGCCAAGAGCAAGGGACAGAGATTCTGGGATGGAGCTAGGAGGGCAAAGGCCCAATTAAACTTGTGTTTATTTGTTCTGGGGTAGAGCCAGCTTTGGATACAGTAATGGTATTTTGATTTTTATCGTCTTTGCTTAATCAACACAGTTGCATTAAGTTAGACTTTGCAGTGTCTTTTCTCATCATATTAAACTAGAGATAATCTTTACAAAGTACACTGTGTTTAATAAATACTCTTTGATTCAAACTATTTGTTGAGACTTAGTTCTAAAGTTAGATTGGAGAAGAGGGGAATCACAGTTTGTTTTTAGAAGTTCTTTGCTATCCTCTTTCCCACTTGAAACATTTAGGGCCCTCCAAGTCTGTCAAACTACAAAGCCCACCCATGACTTTACTGGTTTGCTAAAGTGCAAAGAACCATCACAGGAATCCAGAGACCTGGATCTGGATTTGCCTCAGTGTCATTTTGAACTCCTCTGGGCCTCAGTTGTCCCATATGCACAATGAGCAGAGTGGAATAGAACCATGGATTTCCAACAGCGGCTGTAAATTATAGTCAGAGGAGCTTTAAAAGAAAAACAAGAAAACAGTGTCCAGGATCCAGGTCAGAAGTGGGGCTCAGAAACGCTGTCAGGTGAAAACACTGAATTCTCTTGTCCTGGGACCCACTACCCTTAGTGTGTTCAGGACAAACGTAGTGATGACCAGAAGCAGCTGCCACAGGGGCTGTGACACTTTGGCTTGATTATAACTAAAATGACCAACAGATCGAACTTCAAGTTTCGATTATCTTTAGGTGAATGTTCAGGTTTGAAATGGTAAAATAAGCCCTTTCGAAAAGGTATATTTGATCATTTTTTTTCTAGTTACAGACACTGTTCAGACTAGAAAACTTGGAAAAATACAAAGAAGTTAGATCCATACCCATTGTACCACTACCAAAGATAATGACTCAGTAAATAGTACACCTGATCTTTAATGACTGTATGTTACATATAGCATGGATATTCCAGAATTTATTTGGTACCTTTCTGCATATCTTGATTGTCTTTAAATTGAGATATAATTAACATATTATATTAGTTTCAGGTATACAACATAATGATTTGATATTTGTATGCATTGTGAAATGATCACCACACAGTTACAGTGTTTTTCTTGTGATGAGAACTTTTAAAATCTGCTCTCTTAGCAACTTTCAAATATACAATGCTGTGTGGCTGACTGTAGTCACCATGCTGTATATCAATCACATTTCTATGACTTACTTATTTTGTAAGTGGAAGTTCATATCTTTTGACCATCTTCGCCCATTTCACCCTCCCCCCAACCACCCATCTGGTCTCTGTATCTGAGTTCAGTTTTGTTTATTGCTGTTGTTTTTATATTCCACCTGTAAATGAGATGATACGGTACTTGTCTTTTTCTGACATGTCACTTAGCATAGTCCCCTCGGGGTCTTTCCCCGAGGTTGTTGCCCATGGCAAGGTTTCCTTCTTCTTTATGGCTGAATAATGTTCTATTGTGTGTATGTGGATGGGGGACATATTTTCTTTATCGATTCGCTCATCAGTGGACGCTTGGGTTGTTTCAATGGCTTGGCTATTATAAATAATGCTGCAATAAACAGGAGGTCGCTTCTGACTTTTCAAGTTAGCATTTTGCTTTTCTTTGGATAAATACCCAGAAGTGGAACTGCTAGATCATATGGAAGCTCTATTTCTAATTTTTTGAGGAACCTCCGTGCTGTTTTCCACAGTGGCTGCACCACTTGCATTCCTACCAACAGTGCACAGGGGCTCCCTTTCCTTTAGAACCCCACCAACATGTGTTGTTTTCTTGTCTTTTTCATAATAGCTGTTCTAACAGGTATGTAGTGATATATATCTTGTTGTGGTTTTGATATGCATTTCCATGATGATTAGTGATGGTGAGCATCTTTTCATGTACTTGTTGGCCATCTGTATTTCTTCTTTAGAAAAATGTATATTCAGATTTTCTGCCCATTCTTAATTATGTGTGTGTGTTTTTGTTTTTTTGCTATTGAGTTGTATGGGTTGTTTATATATTTTGGAAATTAAACCCTTATCAGATGTATGATTTTAAAATATTTCCTCCCTTCGCTAGGTGTCTTTTCATTTGCTAGTAGAAATATGCACATAAAATGGTTTTTAGCCCTGGCTGGTGTGGCTCAGTGGACTGAGTGCTGGCCTGCGAACCGAAAGGTCACCAGTTCAATTCCTGGTCAGGGCACATGCCTGCGTTGCTGGCCAGGTCCCTGGAGGGGGTGTGTGTGAGAGGCAACCACATATCGATGTTTCTCTCCTTCTCTTTCTCCCTCCCTTCCCCTTCCTCTAAAAATAAATAAATAAAATCTTTTTAAAAATGGTATTAAATAGGTATTAGCCATTTGTCCTGCAGAAAAGGTGTGTTAGGGCACATCTAGTGCAGGTTTCCCTGCACCCCCACCAATATTAGGTGTTAACATGTCTTTAATCTTTGGGAAAAAATAGTCCACGTTAGCTTCTATCTCAGTTTTCTTCCTTTATTTCCAACATTAACTGATCAGCAACTGTGCTTCTGGGATAGTCTGCAGCCTTAAAGACACAAAGGTAAATAACGCTTAGTTCCTGCCTTGGGAAAGCCACAAAGAAAATGGTGCAATTCAAAAAATACCAGACTGGAGGGTAAATACGTGGGCAGGGAGGCAATCGCGGGAGTGGCTCGCTCTGCTAAGACGAGCCCACAAAGTCTTAAATCAAGTCTTCAGGAGTGAGTAGGCATCAAATAGAAAAAAAAAAAAAAAGGGAGAATCTCTTTTTTTCTGCCTGAAATCTCATGTGATAAAACATAAAGACACATTGTCCTTTTTGGTGAATGGCAACAAGTTCAACTTGGGTATACAAACAGTCCCAGTGGGCAGTAGATGGCATATTGAAAAAGGGCAACTGAACCCTTAACATGGTTAAAGTGGCAAATTTTATGTTATATATACTTTACCTCGATTTAAAAAAGCACACACTAGCTCTACCCTAACCTTCTGGTGGAGGAAGCATAACGTCCCCTCCTTGAGTGTGGGCTACACAAGGTCACTTCCTTCTAAAGAGTACAATATGGAAAGAGGAGGGAGGAAAAAAAAAAAGGAGTAACTTTATAGCATAGAAACCAGCCAGGTGGTCAAGGTCAGCGTCAGCAGTGATAAGTCATGTTGACAGCACTTCACATACTGAAATGATATACTCTTGATATACACGTTGGAAAAGGCACTTCACTTGTGTGCTTCTTCCCCCAAACCCTTGCCCTTGGTCTAAGCATGAGAAAGACACTGGACAAATCCCAGTTGAGGGATGTTCTACAAAACACCTGACCTGTATTCTTCCAAATCGTCAAGGTCATGAAAACCAAGGGAAGTCTGAAGAAACTGTCACGGCGAGGAGGAGCCTCAGGAGACATGATTTCTAAGTGTTACTGCAGTGCCCTGGATGGGCCACTGGAACAGGAGGCAAAAAAGGACATTAGGGAAAAACTAAAGAAGTCTGAATAAAGTATGGACTTTAGTTAATAAGGATATGTCAGTATTATAATAAATGTATCCAACTAATAATATATTAATGATAGGAAAATTGGCACGTTTTATGGGAAGGATGTGGAGTATATAGGAACTCCTTGTGCTATGTTTTAAATTTCTCTTAATGTTGAAACTGTTAAAAAAAAATAAAATGGATTCAAATATTTTTAAAAAGGGGTGGGTAATTGAAGGAAGTTCAAAGATGGGCTCTTTTACAAAGGCGTAGGCAGGGTTGGAAAGAACTGACATGGTCTTGGAACAGGCAACTTCAGACTAAAAAAAGCAAGAGAAGTGGATAGGGTTCTGGTAACTCCAGCCCCAAGGAAAGCCTAGGTGTTAGAGAGAGGACCCCGAGGGGAGCTGACGCCTTCGGTAGAGCAGCTTAGCCACCTCCCGACAGAAGTAGTGAGGGAAATAGATCTCAGACTCATTCTCCATAGGCCTTCCCAGGCCCTGCCAGAGCCTCCCTTTGGCCAAATCCAATCGGAAGCCAGAAGGCTTGGCAGCCTGGCTGATGCGGTCCATGGACACCTGCCTCCCTGAAGAGAGGTGGGGAGGACAAATGGAGAATATGCAAACACAGATTGCATGAAGAGGTTGGTGTGGTAATTTAATACCGGCTGGAATTTTGGGCTAGAGCCACAGTATGAGGCTTAAGCCTTAACGTGGCTTCCTACAGAATCTGGATTTCACCCTATAGACAGGGGGATGGCAAATCAGTTTTATCCCACGTGCCAACGCAGAACTGACAACTAGGGCACCGTGATATGGAACAGTTCTTGGGGTGTCACATGCTTGACGGGAAAGAGTATGGGATTGAATGGTGATGCAAGGGAGCCTGGTTCTGAAGCATTGGAGAGTCGGTGATGTTATTGTGTGTTCAAACAGTAGCAAATATGGGGAAAAAACCCCACAAAATCAAACCTTAATGTCTGTTTGGGGTTCTTCATGATACTCTTTAATATCTCCTTCACCCACCAACGCCTTAGGAAGAAAAGACTGTAGAGGGTTTCCTAAGACATTGGTCGCCATGTTTTGAATCCTGGGCCCCATCATTATGGACATAAGCGGATTGGATGGGGATCAGCCCCTGAGCCAAAAGCAGCCTTCCGTAGGCTGGTCAGCCTCTTACAGACTGGCCTGGCACGAGAACTCCATCCCCTCGGGATTCTGCATATCAATCAGACTGCTCTCTGAGGGAGTCAGAATGCAAGACCCAGACACAGGGAAATAAATGGCAAGTGGTGAGAAAGAGAAACTTCAGAGAGAAAGAGAAAGACAGCAGGGCAGCAGACTCTGAGGTGGGGAGGAGAGCAGAAAGACCACCACAGTGATGATAGAAGCAGAAGGAAAAGCTCCGAGCGGAGAGGGGCGCCCTGAGTATGGTGGACTCCTCTTCTGAGGATAGCATGAGGGGCTCAGGCAAGGGGGCTGCCAGTGTGGCTGCTGGCACTGCGTCCTTGCTTTCTGAGAAGTCATGTGACAAATTCCCATCCCTAGAGACAAACTGCCGCAGCGGAGGCTGGGGGGGGTCTCCCCTTGCAACCAGAATGTGCTGGTCCCTACTGCCCTGGAGACCTGCACATGAATTGCACTTCGATAGTTAGTTCTATCATTTTTGTGTAGTCGGGAAGGGGGAGGGTCACAGGGGCCAGGTCCCTCTTCCTCACCTGTGCGTCCCCAGGACCTAACACGTGCCTGGAACACGGCAGGCACTAATAGTAGCTGTCAAACAAAGCATGAAAGGGATGCCGAACTCCTTTTCTTTCTCGGCAGAAATGTGATCACCTGCTCTCTAGTCACATCTGCGGTCATTTCACACCTGAGCATTTTACCTGCCTGTGTCTTCTTTTACCGTAATGTTCTGTTGTTGTTGTGGGCTGCTTTCTTTTTATCCAGGAAATGATGGCGGGTTTTGATTAATGAATAACTTTTTTACTGCTTTGCTTGCTTCTGTCGGACACCGGGAGGGGAGTTTAGGCACTGCCGAAAGTTGGTGATGGTGAAACACCTGTCCACTTAAACAATGGGATGAAATTGCTATGCTTCTAGGAAAGCTGTTCACAGTCCACTTCCTTGAGTTAGAACTGAGATATCAAAGCTTTTAAATTCTCAAAAAGCACTTTCACTTCTGCGGCTACACATTGTGTTAGTGATTAAATCCTCTCGCTCTGATAAGAATTACGTCGTGACAAAGGCATTCTGACATTTTATCTTGGACACAATTTTCCTGGGAGAAAATTCTGGCAGCACTTTTAGAGTGCTCCTATCTAAGATAGGAATCAGAGAGAATGCTAAAATCGGGGGCTTCTGCTGGACTTCATTGTTCTGTTGCTTGCCTGGTGAGATACATTCTACACACTGAGAAAATGAGATACTGAAAAGTCCAGTCATGACTGACTGACATATTTCTCCCAGCACTCTTGCTTCAAACACAGTGATGGGCTAATCAGCATAAGTGTTACACAAACAAAGAAAAAGTCCTTAGGCATGGGCTAAGGTAGGTGGAGGGGGAAGGGTTAACCACCTGAGACCTTGAAGGAGGGTGGGGCTTGGGAATCTTGGAAAGGAAGTGATGGTGCCCTTGAACTATTTTAAGTATTACCTCCAGGCCCCCAAACATTTTCCTTGGTTTAATAAAACAAAACAAAACACTGGCTTCATTCTTGCTTTTATTAATGCCCATTTTCATATTCCTTGGTTTAATAAAACAGCTTCATATTCCTTGGTTTAATAAAACAAAACAAAACACTGGCTTCATTCTTGCTTTTATTAATGCCCATTTATTTGGCCATCATGCCTGCTGAAGAAATGTCCTCTCTGTTTTCTACGGGTTAGCTTTGATTTTTCCAAGTGGACAAAACTTTGTTTCCATAGAATTTTATGGGGACCAGCCCATCAAAGCTGGGATGATGGTGAATGAGAAGCTCCTGAAGGTATAAAACATTGAATGCTGAGAGGCTAGAGCTTAACCGATAGAGAAACGGCTAAGATGAACTTTTTGGGGGGGAGGGTTGTTGAAAAAAGTATTCACTCTCGAAGGATGATTTAAGGCAGCCGTGAGCTAGAACATCAGAGATTTTGTTAAAAGCACCGCCAAGGGAAAGGCAGTTCCGGCGGCAGTTGGTTGGGTATTTTTCTTCTGTCCGAATTTTGATCTTTTGATGATTTTTCAGCTAGAGAGATATCAAATATTTGGTAAGTAATTTTCATAATTTTCAACTATTAAAGTAATATATGCTTATGTCAGAAAGAGTGGGAGAATACCAAAAAGTATGAAGAAGAAAACAAAAATCCTGTCATAATTGTGCAACCCCCAGAGAAAAATATTAACATTTAAGAGTATAGATTCCTTTATTTCTATGCAAATACAGTATATTTAAGATGTGAACATGCTATATCCATATAATATTGGAATTAGCTTTTTTCACTCCGATCGTGAGCATTTTCCCCATGTCACTGAATATTCTTTGATTATATGATTTTAATAGTGTAATCACTTATCATGTGACAGTAACTTAAAATTTTTAAACTATTTTCTAATGTTTGTATTTAGATTGTTGCAATGTTCATGTTTGTCTAAATTCAAATTAGTTCCTGAGAGCCACAAGAGAAGCTTATTTCAGAATTCTTCACACTTACACCTCCCACTTCCTGCCTGATTGTCTTTTGGAAAATGTGGGGTCTCCGTCATTGTTGCCAACTGTACTCCACGTGTGTATATATGTGGTCTGTCACATGACTGTACATCGGTTAACGTAAGGTCACAACTAATATATTTCTAATCATTCCTGTGAAGAGAAAATAGCTGGAGCCTGAGGGAGAGAAGGGAAATAAATAATGACCTCGCTTCATGGTGACTGGGTTTAGAGAAGTCATGCCTGGTCGGTCCTCTGTCCTTGACTGTGCTTCCCAAGTCAGCCCCTCATTTGCTTCCTGTGAAAGGCTTGGGGTATTTAGGTAGCCTTGGGAAGGGGTAGGGGTTTCTGAAAGCATTAGGCAAAACCTACATTCCCTGCAACTCTGAGCCAGGAAGGTGATTTATGCTTAGAGGGTGTCTCCCCATATTATGATATCGTAACAGTGAGGCAAGGAAATGAATTAGTTCTGTTGTACATTGCAGAGGTTGGCAGACAACTTTGGAGACGCCACCTGGGTCCTCCCAGCCTTGAATATCTCACTCTGGTTGGTTCCTGAGGATGCTCCAGGGCTACCTTCCTACCTTCTTGCCATGCTCAGTTATATCACACATGTCCTTAAAGAGAAGGAATGGAATGACCATCCCCAACATTGATTAAGCAGTATATTTCTGAATAACTATTACTTTTGGAGGGGAGGGGCTACTATCTATTGATCACTTAATTTTGCCTCCATCCAAACCCATCTGATGCCACAGTCATATTTTAGTGCCAAATATTTTGACCCAGAAGGAATTATCCCAATTTTTCCAACATGTTGGGTTTTACGTGGTCTAACCCTGATCTCTTCACACTTACCACCCCAGTACCATTGCAGGGACAGAAATGGCACTTCCCACCTTCACCCTGAGTACTTTGTGCTGTAGATGGGCATAGACTGTGATGTCTATGAGTTATAATAAGGCCCCCAAACACAATACCTTCTCTTAGATTTAAAACAACTCATTTGATAGCCAATATTTTTTCTTTCCCTCCCTCCCCCAACCTGACCCCAGGCCCAGCTGACTCACCAAATAAATATTCTGTGATGGAAAAATGTTACTTTAAAAAAAAAACACATTATTTATTTTGCCCTGGTTGGTGTGACTCAGTCAGTTGAAGTGTCATCCCATAAACTGAAAGGTCGTAGGTTCAATTCTCAATCAGGACACATACCTAGGTTGTGGGTTCGGTCCCGAGTCAGGGCACGTATAAGAGGCAACCCATTGATGTTTCTCTCTCACTTCGATATTTCTCTTCCTCTCTTGCTCCTTTTCTTTCTTAGAGAGAGAGGAAGGGAGGGAGGGAGAGAGAGTGAAACATCTATGTAAGAGAGAAGCTTCGTTTGGTTGGCTCTCATGTGTACCCCAACCGGGAATTGAACCCCCAATCCCTTGGTGCACAGGATGACATTCCAACCAACTGAGCCACACTGACCAGGGCTCATTGTTTATTTTTTAATTACAGTTGACATACAATATTATATTAGTTTCAGGTGTGCACACCAATGAATAGACATTACATAACTTACTAAGTGATCATTCTGATAAATCTTGTATCTATCTGACACCATGCATAGTTATTAGAATATTACTGACTGTACTCCCATGACTGTTCCATTACTACCAGTTTGTACTTCTTAATTCCTTCACCTTTTTCAGCCAGCCTCCCAAAGCCCTCCCATCTGGCAGCCATCAGTTTGTTCTCTGTATCTGTGAGTCTGTTTCTGTTCCACTTGTTCATTTATTTTGTTTTTTAGATTCAATTTTTGAAAGGTGAAACTTATTTATTTAATCTTTAAAAGTTAGTGCTAAATATATATATACTGTGCAACCCAATATTGCACTCCTCGGCATTTATCCCAGAGATATATGAATTTATTCACACAAAAACCTATTCATGATTTTCAAAGCAGCTCTATTTGTAATCGCAAAAACTGGCAACAATCAAAATGTCTGTCACTAGATGCATGGCTCAGTAAACCATAGTACCGTGTGGTGCAACACAATATAAAGGGAATGACCCATTGACTTACCCAACAGTTTGGATGGATATTTCAAGGGCATAATGCTGAGTGAAGAAACCAATCTGGAAAGGTCACACACTTTATAATTCCCTTTATATAACATTCTTGAAATGACAAATTTAGAAAGATGGAAAACAGATTAGTGGTTGCCAGGCGTTCAGGATGGGGGTGGGGGATGATTATAAAGGGGTTGTAGCGGAGGGAGATCTGTGCGGTGATGGACTAGTTTTGTAACTTGATGACAGTGGTGGTTACATGAGTCCACATGGGTGGTGAAATGACATAGAGCTACACACACGCTGTGCCGATGTCTGATTGCTGGTGTAGATAGCATAGTTATAATACTGTAAGATGTAACCGTTAGGAAAAACAGCTGAAGGGCACATGGGACCTCTCTGTACTACCTTGGCAATTGCTTGTGAACCTATTGTTATTTCCAAATAAAAAGTTTTAAAATACCAATACCGCCTTCTAAAAATCGGTCCTGCCAGCCTCCTCACAGCTCGTACCGCTGGCGTTCTTTGCACACTGTGCAGAAAGCCCAGGAAACCTGAAGCAGCATCTGGGAGCTTGTCTTCTGAGTGCCTGTTTCCACAGCCACGGGACTGGGTTGTAAACCTCCCTCCTGCTCACTGGCCCCGCCTGCCTGCCAGGGGAGAACATGGAGAAATGTACGAGGGTCAGAAAAGCACATTTGCCCTTGACTTTAGTCTGGCTGGCTTGTGTTACAGCTGCAGTTTTTTGCATTAAAGCAATTTGTGTGTGTGTGTGTGTGTGTGTGTGTGTGTGTGTGTGTGTTTTGTCTTTTGTTTTGTTAATGCCCTTCAGGTTGGTGTTGTAAGTACATCCGTCTGCCCTCAGTTGTCATTTTGTCTCTCAGTCTACAAACTGATTTGCTCAATATATTCAACCCCTCCTCCTGACCTACCAGCTCCTTTCAGCCCGAGTCCCTGGAAAATCGGACATTCTCGCCTTTATGAGATTTACACTCCGGTTCCACTTTATCACCCATGTTTTTTTCCTGTGGTAGAGTATGAACTAAAATGAAATAAAACCATGATAGAGTGTTTAGTATAAGGTATTGTTTTGGGGGTTTTTGCCCATGTGTACCATATTTTGCTGTGTATAGTGAGCACTCCCATTTTTTGCCCAAACTTTCAGGAAAAAAAAACCCTTCATTTTACTTTTAAAAATTCAATTATTTATTTATTTATATTTAGCTACTTGTTTTTTGTATTATAAAGGAATTTTAGCATTTATTTTTGAACATTTATTTTTACATGTGGATATCGTTATTGCTTTTTAGAGTTACGCTTTTGACACATAAGCATAAGTAAAAGAATTAAAAACATTTACATAGATATGGAATTAGTACTACCCATGTATAATGTGCATCCTTATTGTTCCCTCAAAAATTTGGGCAAAAAACTGTGCATCATACACGGCAAAATATGGTAATTTCGTGGAGGCTACCACCATTGATTGTAAGCTAAAAATGATAAAAGAGATCACTGTCTCTGATATTCACAAAAGTATCATAGATTTCTCTTGATTTCAACCGTACTCAATGCCAGTGGCCAAGGCTGTGGCAGGGGATGCACAAACTCACATTTTAATGGCTGCTTTTTCTAGGCTTAAGGTCAACAATGTATATCTCCACTCCCCAAGTGGTAGGCCCGTTCATCCGGTTGTCAGAGTTTTGTTCTTCTCCCACAGGTAACTTCTGTCACCACATCTAACTTGTCAGATATCTGATTGCAAAAGGATTTTCCCCACTATATTCTACAAAGGGAAAAACTTAACCACAATATCCAAAGGTATCTTGAAAGCAATTAAAATCCCACCTAGTTCTAGACATAGGAACATATTCATGATATATGTTCAACGAAAAACAGCAAATTAAAAAAAATGATATTTATAATATGGCCCAATTTTTAAAACTGTATAAGCATGTGTTGGAACATATTTTTTTAAAAATTTTAGAATGATAGGCCAAATATGACCAGTAGTTCTCTCTGGACATACAAAAAATTTTCTTATTCATGCTTGTCTGTATTTTCTGCATTTTTTTAGTAATAGAAGGTAGTAGTTTTATGTTTAGAGAAAATTAAACCACTTTTATTTTATAGAAAAAATTCTCTTATAAAGATATTTTGTGCTATTGAGGAACATTAGATGGTTACTAAGAAAACTACCATTGTTCCATATAGGAATTTTCTACAGAAACCATTGACACCTTTTGTTACAAAGTCCCAAATATCAGCGGTGTTGGTTGTGATCCCTACCTGAGAGGATATTTATTAAACTGTGTGAAGTCCTCCCCATCCCTTCTTAGGTGAAACAAAACGGCCCCCTCTGTGTCTCTGCCTAAAGACGCCATGTGAATTGATAAAGTACTGTTTCCTACTCTGTCCAAACAACCACGTGAAGTGCCAATGGCTTAAAATACACAGTGTCCTTTTGCACCAATGGGAGTATCTTAACACATGGAAAGATTTCAGGCTCAACAAGATCTCTTCTTCTCTTGGCCAAAAGCGTATTGTTAGAGAGTTTCGAAGAGTCTTAAGCAAAACAGATGTTGAGTTACCACCCTCTCCCTTCAGTCAATATTTGGCAAGTATCTTTTGTTGTTTCTTTAAAAGTTGTTTTAGAAGATCCCTTTTATTGTCTTCACCCTGAACAATTTTAAGTGGTTTTAGCTCTTTAGTCACCTGCTGGCAATGTCTTGGGAATGTTTTGTGTTGGATCTTGGTTTCTCTTAACCTGATGACAGTGTAAGTAAAAAGATCCTAAAACAGGTTCAGTTTAGGGGCATCACAGCTACCATTGCCAAGTGTTTGATGTGGTTCTTAATTGAATGATGCTGAAATTTGTCAGTTTTTATTTTTAAAGCAAAATGTAATTACTAATTCAAAAACTAAATGAATAGGTGTTTTCTTTTTAAAAAATAATAAATATTCTAAGAATATGACTTTTTCACTTTCCTGAACAAATGGAAAACAGCTTGTAGATGATATTGATTTTAATGTAATTGTATTAAATCTCTGGGTTAACTTGGGGGTAACTGACATCCTTACACTCCATCTGCTGGTGCGTTCTCAGTGTGCTGGAGTTTTATGTGTCGGTGTGGCAGCCTTGCCACACTTTGATTAATTGTAACAAATTGTCTCATTTCTTTGTGTTTGCTATGAAAACAATGAAAAAATATCAGATTTTATTTCTTCTTTTCAATTCCTATACCTTCATTCGTTTATATTTTTCTACCTTAATGCACAGACAAGGACCTAACCAGTATTGTGTTGAGTAGCAGTGGTGGCAGCAAACATTCTTGTCCTTGACTTTAAGGGGGATGGCACTGACAATTTCACTATAGAACATTATATTTGATGTCGTTTTCCCCTCCCTTTTAGAGTTTGTTTGCCAAGAGTTGTTCTCATGAATTAAGATTGAGTTGTACTGAATTCTTTTTCTGTGTCTAACGAGAGGATCATATGTGGGTTTTTAAAAAAATCTCCTTTAATCCTATAAAAGGGTGAGTTAAAAGAGAATTTTTTTGTTGGACCAGCCTTTCATTATGACAGATACTTAGTCTTTGTCATGATGTAATCAAATTTACTGCTTCTAGCAAGTATAAAAATATTATTAACTAGACTTTTTGTACTGGCGTATTTTAGAAGTGTCTTCCAACTCCTGCCCTCCCTGGCCTCTTGACTTGCTTGGGAGATGTTTTTCATAAACGCAGAAAAACATTGGACGACTTAATGGTATAGTTTATCTTCAAGTGTCCATAGATACTAGTATCATAAAATGTGCTGAATTATGTAAATATTCTTGAACCTAAAAAATATTCAGTTCCTAGGCTTTAAACTAAATTAGTTTGTTCTGGATAAACATGAAAAATGTTTAAAAAACAAGTAGTTTCTTTTTGCGCTGTTGTTTCTGTGCTCATATTTGAACTCTGAAGTGTCTAGCAGTTTATGAATCTAATAAAATAGAGTAACATTGGAGAGATCTGCCTCCGGAGGCCCTGAACTTCCTCCCGCCGCAGAGCAGGCACTGTTTACAGAGCACAGTATTGGAACGCTTCCCACCACACGCCCAGCGGGGCCCCGCAGATCAGTCAGAGTGGGGCCTGCGCGAAAGAGCCTGGAACCAGAGTGACTGCGTGTGGGATCACAGTGTTATGCTAAGGGACGCCTGAGGAGCAATTGGCACATTTGCGAGTAGTGACCTTTATAAAACACCCACACTTAAAAGGAAAATGACATTTTTAGTAGTTTCTCCCCTAACAATTGCCGTAATATTAAAAGTGAAAATATATCACCAGAACGGCGATTACCTTGTAAAGCAGAGGTACTACATCTTGAAATAAAATTACACCTGGCCATGCTCTGTGAATCATTAAAAAAAACAACTTTCAGCTTATTTTATTATTGAAGCAAAGGGTTTACAAGGGGCCACGTGGAGAGAAGGTCGCAGGGGTTGGCTTTCCTGTTGCCTCTTCTGCCACTTCTTCTTCCCGGTAGCCTCGAAGATCAGAGTGACGCCAGGGGCAGGCATGGTCAAGTCTGTTTTCCGGTTTTTATGTTTGGAACCATTGGTTTTGGCGTTGCTGACCGAGGTGGTGTGGGTTGAGGGAGCCCCGCGTGGCCGCGCTGCCGCTGCAGAGGGCCTGTGTGTCCCGCGGGCGGTACTTTGGAGGAGGCAGCGGAATGAAGGCGCTAAGACGGTGCTTTGCTCCTTACACTCCCAAACCATGTCTCCTTGGACATAGCCCATAAGCTTTCTCGCCTTGCCTTCCTTACGTGCAAAATGGGGGAAATAATCACACACACCTCCTAGAGTTCTGAGACGTACGTAAGACCACCAGGAGGTGCGCTGGACACATCGCGCCTGGCGTCACGTGAGCCCTCGAACGCTGACTTTCCCCTGTTGTTTCTGGTGGCTCGCTACCACCAACGCTGCTGCTCCTACCACTGCCAAAGCCCTGCTGCTGTTTTGATCCAGCGGGTGTTTTCTGGAATGAGTTGCATCTTACGGTGGGGCATGGGCGGCAGGGGAGGAGGAGCACTGGACCATGCAGACGGTGCAAGTGTGCTTTCTGTGCCACTTCTGCCAGAAAATTTGGGCCAATTTTATGGTTTACATGGCTGCACAATAAATTTTATATCCCTTGGGTGTTTCCTGCTGCTAACTTGTGGCATCCAGTCATTTACCATCAAAATACTCTCCCAGATTCTGTTTCCTGTGAGCTTACTGAGTGAAGAAAAGTGTGTTTCAGAGTGCCTCTCACTGCGAGATAACACTGCTAATGTTCATCCAGTATCTAGGTGGCTCCGAACAGTACGTCAGACCCTGGTTGGACTCGAGCTCTCAGTGATGGGAACGGGCCGCTGCCCCTCGCTCTTGAAGAGCTCTCAGTCTGCTAGGAGAGACAGGTCCACAGGGAACATAATACAGGTGCGGAGGGGACAAACCCTCAAAGACTGTCAAGGCTCAGCTGAACGAGATCTCTCAGTTTCCCTCATTCCCCATAAGAAAATGCCGAAGTGAACATTTTGGAAGAAGTTGGCTTTTCACTTTCTTGGAAGGTTTGAAACTTACCAAATATAGAATGAGTTCAGCTGACGTTCTCAGATTTTCGACAATAAATGTGGTTATCATATGGGGGAAAATCCTTATTGTTGTTTTTTCTTTATTACAGCATATGACATATAGATTTCATGCTCAAGGCTAGAACATTGTTAGCTGAGAGAATTTAAAAACGAGAAAAGAAACTGTGCGTGCGTCACAGGAGAAAGCGCTGAGCACGTGGGCGTGGGAGCACCTGTCAATCCCTGGCCAAACCCCCAGCCCGGGAGAGTGTTGACGACTCAGTAACCAGGAAAAGGAGGACGTCTACCAGTCTTCTCCCTGGACTACGCCAGAGTTTTGAGAATGGCGTGATCCCTGTAAGGCCCCATGTGGATAATGGCCATCCCTGTGGGGCAAAGCTGGCACCTAATGGTCACCGCTGGGGCGCAGCCTTGCCTGGGTCGTGGTCTGCCTTTAAGCACAAAACAGAGGTCCCAAACCAGGGCCCAGTGGTCCACACTTTGGAACCCAGTTGGCCCCACACATGCTTAGTCTGCACATGGTTTTACTAGTGAGACCTTTCTCTATTTTCTGGCATATGTTTTTTGTTTGTTTGTTTTTAAGAAAGTGGGACAGGTACAGGCTTGCATTCTGCACAACTGTAAGAAGTTGGTTTCCAGTTGCACTTGTCTCCTTGTACCAGGGCAGGCCCCCTCGGTCCCCACCAGACCCTAGCCTCACACCTGTGATGGTTTTGCTCATTTATGTCACTTCTTGCTTCAACCGTGTAGGCCTTTGCCTTTGCAGCTTCTGACCTAGAATGTTCCAGAGAAAAGGAGAATAGCTAGGGTTCCCAGGGTAGAAACCCTCAGGACACCCTGAACTGTAGGGTCAGCTTCTTGCGGGAGTTGCCACCAACTGTCAGAAGGAATACCAAATTTGATATGCCTCAAGGCAACCATTTAAAATATGACTTTGGCCCGAAGTGCAGGGCAGAAGCCATTTTGAAGTGGCATGGAAAGTAAATCTGCCCTGCCTGATGCTGTGCTTTGAAAAACTGAGTTACCGGGACCAGCAAGGAGGTATTGCTCTGGGCAGCAAGGGACGCTGGTATGCGGGCTGGGGGTGCACACCAGAAAATGGAGTGACCATCGCATAAGCACAGAGGGAACCAAGGCTGATAAATCCGATACGTAAACCACAGATTATTCTGTTTCAAGGAGAACAACACTATGAGAAGTGGGTAGAAATAACCTTTATTGCATTTTACGTAGGTGGTTTTATTTAATTCTCCTAATGATAACATAGTCACTCTCCAGGTACTAGTAATGAGAGCCTGCCATGTTCTGAGCTAGGCACTGGGGGTACAGTGGCAGCTGAAGCGCTATTGAGCTTACAGGCAAGTGAAGGAGGCAACGCAATGACAATGATTAGAAATAAGTGTGGTGAGGAAAAATAGCTGGACAAGAGGATAGCTGGTGAGTGAGGGAGAGAGGGGTGCTTCCAACACCACCAGGAGGCAGCTTCTGTCATTGCCGCTTCACTGTTGGGACACTGAGGCAGGATGTGACCAGGCGGTATTTGGTGGAAGTCGGTCTCCGAGCCAGGTCAGACTCCGGAGCCCGTTCTTGGGAACAGTCATTCAGCTGGGAACTGGGGGGCTACTTACCATCTGCATCTAAGGGGAGACCAAGGTCTCATCTAGGACTCTGTGTAGGGGAAGAATTCAACCTTGGTGGCATCAAGCTCATTTGAACGGGGCATCCAACCCACAGCCCGCCCAGGATGGCCATGAATGTGACCCAACACAAAATCGTAAATTTACTTAAAACCTGTTTTCACTCATCAGTTTTTATTAGTATTTGTGTATTTAATGTGTGGCCCAGGATAACTCTTCTTCTTCCCGTGTGGCCCAGAGACGCCAAAAGGCTAGACACCCTAGAATCGGGCTGTGGCAGGAGCCCAGCACCTGATTTTTGCCATGACTTCTTGGTCCCCACTGGCCAAGTGGGGTTGTTGAAACAGGGACTGTATTCTATGTGGTAAGCTTCCCACACTCACTGGCGCCAGGTTTGTGCGCAGGATGGAGGGACGGTTGAGGGACCGCAGGCACTAGATTCCAGCCGCTTGCCTTTAAATACTTCCTCAGTGGTGTATAAACTTGCACAAGTTAGCTCTGGACGGCTCAGCTTCCTCACCTGCAATGCAAGGAAAATCCTGGTTCCTACCTTAGCGCCTTGCTGTGAATGGCATCTGAGATAATGCAGGTCGTGGAAGCACCGTATAAGTGCTCGCTCTGGGCGCTGTTTCTCCCGGCGGTGTTTCGAGACAGAGAACCTCCTCATCGTCGGATGTTATGCTCACATGGCAGAGCTGGCCTCGGGCAAACACTTTTTCTTTCCACACAGAAAACCCCCACTTACAGGTTTCTAAACTGGGACCAGCCTGGTGGCATGGCGAGGGCCCATGCTCCCCTGATGGCACATTTCTGAAGCACAGCATGCTCAAAGTTTTATCTTCCTCTTCGACATGCTTTTGCAGACGGCACAATATGGAACTGGTCAGACTCCTAATTATGACAGTGGTCCAGAGCCAGAATCCAATCATCCAGTTGACAAAGAACTTGGTACAGAGAACGGTGACCAGCTGTTCCCCATCTCCAGTGAGCAGAGAGTCAGAGGAAATGGGTTTAAGCTGCGTGAAGGATTTGGGTTATTTATGGTAGGATTTCCTGACAGTGAAGGTTGCTGAACATTAGGACTGGATTAGAGAGAGGGGTTGTAGAATTTCCGTCCATGGGGATTTTGCAAACGCGGCCCTGCTTGCGCAACGACTGCGGGGCTGCCGTCCAACTGCGCGCTCTGCCTTGTCTCTCCCCGTGTCTACGCGTGTGGTGCCGTAAGCAAATGAACCTTCTCTGAAGACTGGCGAGGGGGTGCATAGGGAAGGGAAGTGGGCTCCCAGTTCACACATCCGGCTTTCTATCACATTGATAGCAGGCTTTGGCACTCGGGGTGAGGGCAAAGGAACCATGACCTGGTTTAGTTAACCTCAGGCTGAAAAGCTCACCTGGGCCAGGGATAGAGCAACTCTGGTCAGGTTCAGGGCCTGGGCAACTGTGGAGAACACATGCCTTGCCCCGATGAAGGCAGCCCTTCCTGAGCGTGAGCCGATTCTTGCCACAAGCCCTGTGGGAGTGCATGCTGTTGCCAGACTTTGCCTCTCAAAAGGGGGTGTGAAATCTGGGAGTCTGAAAATACTGGCAACTAATTTTTAAGAAGTCAGCTACTTGAGGGCTGAAGTGAGTGTGTCGCTGTGGGTCTTAATTCAGTGTGCAGGGCACTCTTCTGTGACCTCTGCTCTGCCAGGTCATGTTGGCCCCGTGGCTGTGGGCCAAGTTCCAACACAAGGTTGAGGCAGCAGAATTTCACTTTTTGAATGAGAACCTCTGTCACAGTGTATATAATTATTGAATCATTACATTGTACACCTGAAACTAACATAATGTTACATGTCAATTATACCTCAATAAAAAAATGAGAACCTCTGTATTCATGGATTGAACCATAAGAAATCACTATTTTAACCCCAGGGAAGTAGCTCAGTTGGGTAGAATTTCATTTTCATACACTAAGGTTGTGGGTTCGATCCCTGGTCAGGGCAACCAATGAAGGCATAAATAAATGGAACAACAAATTGATCGCTCTGTGTGTGTGTGTGTGTGTGAGTGAGTGTGTGTTTCTGTCTCTCTAAAAATTAATAAATAAATTTAAATAAATCACTATTTTATATGTCAAAATGATGAAAAATTGTCGATTTCACAGACTTCAATCTAAAAGTAATCTTTCACCCACTTAAAAAAAATAATATAAAATATCAATGATGTCTTCTCCTGCGGCATTGACCGCTTCTGCCTCCTCTGAGACTAAGAGAGAACTCCTTCATTGGTCCGCAGCCCTGTGTTATCTCTTAGCTCAACATGCCTGGCAGAGGGAGGTGAGATCGGCCACAGCCGAGGGAGCCTGCCCTTCCCAGGACTAACGGCTTTGAGAGCGTGGAAGCTCTCCTCATAGGAGTATAGCCATTTGTGGGAACGTGTCAAAGAGACCACCCTTCTCTTCTTTCTTTTTTCATCTCCCCCATAGTTATCAGCTGCCATTTTCTACATATATCATTATTTGGAAATGAACTGGCATAGCCAAGGGCAACACAATTATCATCACAGGCAGCCAGGCAGGCCACTGCTGCCAAACGAGAAGACCTCAGTTTCAGCCAGGGTCCATGATGAGTCAATGGAAATCGAGGCGCTTAGTGGATGGTGTCATTCTCTTAAACAAAGGTGTTGGGGAAGATGTTGCTGGCAGATCCCTTATAGGAACCAGGGGGCGGGTCTACCTCTGATGCTGGGTCTCCCCTGCTGTCCTCCCTGGCCCCGATAGGAAGGGCAGTGCCAACCTTGATCGTGTTAGAAGAGAAAGACAGAAGAAGGACCTCTCTTTCCTCTCTGACTTTCCCCGTGTGTCCCAGAACTCAAATTCTAATGGAAGAATTTCTCCAGCCAGTTCTGAGAACTCTTCCATGTAAATAGCATGAGAGGCTGCTCCTTCCTTCCTTTCTTCCTTCCTTCCTTCCTTCCTTCCTTCCTTCCTTCCTTTCATTTGAGGTTTACTTTATATTGATTTATAAATATCAAGTCCTTGTGTATTTCCTTCATAACATATTTCCTTTGCATATTTGACTAAATGCCTCCAGCTTTCTTGTTCTCTTAATCAACTGGAATTTCAACTCCCTCCCATTTCTTCAGTTTTAGCAAGAAGTAGCAAATAAATAAAAAACATACTAAATAGAAGGGGGAGGATGGGAAAGCTGCATCAGGGACTCAACGGGAGAAAACTCCCCACTAAAACAACTTTGCAGAATTAATTTTCAGAGTACCCATGAAGTCAACCACTTGGGGAATATTTTGAAGGAAGAAATGTGCCCTATTAAATGATTAGCATGTTTTTCTTTGAATGACCTAAAACAAACAAACAAACAAAAAAACCCCCAGATAATCTACTCCTCACCTCGTTGACGGTGACTACTTTGACAGTCATGTTAGTATTTAGAAAATACCCATGACCGCACGTGGCGCTGTCCATCTGCCCCTTTATTTGGTTCGATAAGTGTGTAGGAGTTTATTCTGATGGGCCCAAAGAGTCTGAGCCCTGTGTGTGATCCATGGCTGACCTACAAATTCTGGGACAGACCTCTGAGGGGCTGAGGTGCTAAGCACTGGCTGTCCCATGGCTCACAGCCACCTCCAGAGACAGTTGTCCCTCCTCGTAATCTCAGGGGAAGAAAGTAATGCCTGCTGCTTTCCCAGGGCCCACAGCCTCTTAGCTTTGTGCCTCTGATTTGACACAGATGGCATTATAAGGGTACTAAAAGTAGAAGAAGATAAATATCAAGTGCTTTTAAATGAAAGAAAGGGAGGGAAGGAAAAAAATAAGGACACTAGGACATAGATTTAAAAATGTATTCTTCTGTTGCCCTGGCTGGTGTGGCTCAGTGGATTGAGCATCAGCCTGTGAACCAAAGGGTCACTGGTTCAATTCCCCAGTCAGGGTACATGCCTGGGTTGTGGGCCAGGCCCGGTAGGGGGTGTGCGAGAGGCAACCACACATGGATGTTTCTCTCCCTCTCTTTCTCCCTCCCTTCCCCTCCATATGTATATACAGAGATATATATATCTCCGTATGTTTGCTGAGCACAGTAGCAGGAAAGCATGGAAAGGTATTTTTTAGCAGTGGCTGTTTAGCGCCCACTGGCACGAGACATTCGCCATTACCGTCATCATCAACAACTCGCAGTCACTCAGCACAGTCCTGAATGCCTCACGTGCAGGACACATTTATTTTTCACAGCTCTGTGAGGTAGATATTTTATTTTCTGTAGTTGAGGGAACAGGCACAAGGGCAGGCCACGCAGCTGGTGGGAGGCAGGGCCGGGGCTGGAACCCAAGGCTTCGGGCTGTCCCGCTTCTTTCAGTGAGGGGGCCAGAGGCCAGTTGGTTATTTCCAAAGAGTGCGTGTACTT